>JAOANK020833551.1:0-22923 GCA_026257165.2 Telfairia occidentalis | reverse complement strand
TTAGGGAGATTGATTTATCTTGAGGAAGTCTCTGAAAAGGTCGTGGTTCTGTTTGAGTAGTTCTTATGCATGTCTAGCTTGAAAAAAAAAGGAATAAAATGAAGGGGATTACTCCACCTTTCTTATAGCCTTAGTCAATGGGTAATGCAATATGTGAAAACAAAGTGAGTAAGTCCTGGTCCTTGGATAGATGTATTACTCGTAGCAAAGCGACCTGAGGAGGCAGCGTCAAGACGCCATGCACAGGCGTTGAGACAATGAAAGCAGCTGAACTTTCTAGGTTTTGATCATCAACATCAAGACGTAGCATAATTGGAGGGAAATATGATTTTGGAGATGATCGGGTCGAGAAACGGGCTTAGGAAGACTAATTTTGGCTAAGGAAATAAGAAAAGAGGGCAAATTACAAAGCGACCCGAGGAGGCAGCGTCAAGACGCCATGCACAGGCGTTGAGACAATGAAAGCAGCTGAACTTTCTAGGTTTTGATCATCAACATCAAGACGTTGCTCAACAGCGTCGCAATACTGTTGAAGGTAGCCTCACAGCCGAGCGCACGCTAATAACACCTCGCGCGCCCCTGTGCACGCATCGCCCCACCCCTCATGTGTTCGTACGCGCAACGCCGAAACACAAGGGCGCACCCTCGCACGCATGCGTGCGCCTCTCCTTCCCAACGAGCGCGTGCCCTGCCCTGCCGCAGAAGGACAACGTTAAGACGCTGTGATTTTTTTTTACCTTACCTAAAACGCACGGTTTGGAAAAATTCTTCGAACCAGCGTCTCGACACTGTCGTATAACGTCTCAACGTTATTGACAGATCAGTATAAATGTGCTCTTTCGCGATTAGGGTTGGGAGGAACGTTTTGGAGGTGCGATTTTTTACGGGTTTCAATAAAAATTGATAAGGCTACTGTTCTAGAAGATTGAAGAGGTCTTGAGGTGCTCGGGATTGGGTTTTCTCACCTCAGAAAAGCGTGCCCAAGGCCGAAGCGACGTGGAATTCATCTGGGAGTCTTCTCCTCTCTTTTATTTTTTGGAATATAGTCTATTTTGTGTAATTTTCTGAATGTTTTGATACTGATTCATGATGTATAGAAGCTAATTTAATTTAGTTTTAGGGTGTTGGGATCTATTAACTGTGGTGATTCTGTATTAGAATGCATTGATTTTTCTGCTTGCTTTTCAAATTCCAGCATGAAATATCTTGCAATTAAGTGGCCATTGATTGTTAGGTGCTAGTTTTTATTATCTTGCTTAAGAGAGAGGGTGATAAAGTAGGCCTTGGAATTTGAACACGAATTCTTATATGCACGAGAGTGATAGGAGTGCATGAGGTTGTGGACGTATAATTTATTTCCAATTGTTTGTTTAATTGCAAGAAATTGAATTAGGCTAATCAATTGAGGGTGGTTGAGCTCGAGAGAGGAAATCCAAACTTATGAAATTCTAGACTTAGGCAAAAAGGTAAAAGAAGTGCATTTGTTTAAGTAATTGACCGTTTAATTGGATCAATAAAAATAAACACCAACACCCTAACACTGTTATTCCCTCGATTTTCTTCATCCATTAGCGAGTCTTCTTTATTGTTTTCTAAATTTCACTATTGCATGACCTTGGGATCCCTAAATAAAATGGAAAAGAATTATTGGATAACTAGAAAAATCAAAAACACGATTCCCTAAGGATGATACTCGGCCTCTTGGGCCGTTATTACTACGATCGACACGTACACTTGTAGTGACGCTTTGTTGGGCTGGATCAGAGAACAAGGAAATTAAACGTGAGCTTTACTATGCATGAAAGTGATACGAGAGTTTGTGAGGTCCAAGATAGGTTTCCTCCATTCCGCTTTTAAACTTTTGTTGCCAGAGATCAAATAGAAAGTTAATTGCTAGAATTGGTGGACCGTGAGAGGAGTAAACTCGAGTCAATTAACCTTAGGCTTATAAAAAAATGTAATAAATTACATCTCATGAGTTAATTAATTGTCAAAGTATTCCATTCACTAAGCCAACACTTTAGAACCTCCTTTCCCTCGATTAATTCCTCATTACCATGGATTTTTTTACTGCTTTCTTTAATCTTAGAAACTGTGGCATGAAGTTGGGACCTCTAGATAAAGCTGAAATAATTAATTGATAACTAAGAAAATTAAAGAACACAATTCTCTGAGGACGATACTCGGTCTCTTGAGCCATTATTACTACGATTGACCCGTACACTTGTGGTGACGCATTGTTGGGTGTGATCATGAAGCTCTTTATAGCACTCTCAAGGCTGAAAAAGCTGCTCAGTCTCATCCTGCCTGAATGTACCAATCTCAGTTCTGAGCCTCTGACCTTTCGTTGGGTGGGAAGTATTTATTGGAAACACTTGAGCCAGCTCGTTCTACATGCTTATGCTCCTAGTAGGTAGTGTCTCCAGCCAATCTTTCGCACGATCCTGTACAGAAAAAGAAATAAACGTAAGAGAATAGAATAAGCTAAAACATCACTTACGTTAATCGTATTGCATATCTCCAGAGATGATCATATGTGTTTATGAGGGTCTTCTGTGGGATGCCATCGGAAGGCACTCTCTCAAGCCATCTAGATCAATCCTGGCTTCAGATCGAAACTATTTACTTCAAGGGGTGCATGTACTATCTCAAGCTGAGCTGTAGGAACTGAAGGCTAAAAATAGTCTCTGGTCGACCGCGCGGCACCCTACTGCTCAACAATATTCACCGGCTTTGCCCTGTTCTCTCTTAAATTTCTCCTAAATGTTCTGTCTATTTCTAGGTCAAATGGAACAAGGTTAGCTTCTCTAGCACGGTGCATGCACGAAACACAACCAAATAAAAATAAAAATAATATACACCTTAAAGTAAGACCAACAATGTTCTTTCAATATAAATAGAAATAAAAACACTAGTCCCCGACAACAGTGCAAAAAACTTGATCGCAGCCCACTGCGTTATTGCAAGTGCACGAGTGAAATTGTAATCTAAAACGAAGTAAGAGATCAAGTATCATCCTCTACAAATAGGGAAACAAATTAGGATAGTAGTCGACGCAATTAGAGATCAAGTACTACGATAGTAGTCGTCTAATTTTATTTAGGTAAACAAATTAGGATGCAGGCAACTAATCTAAACTAGAAAGTGAATAAAATGGAGAACAATAAAAGGCATGTAATAAGAGGAAATTCAGGGAACAAGGTAGTTCTAGGTGTTGGTGTGGTAAACGACGCAATTAATTGTCTAATTCAACTTGAGAAATGCATTTAATTACCAATTTACTAAGTCTATACTTATAAACCCGAGCTTCCTCCTCTTGAGGTCCACCAACCCTCACTAAAAACTCCCTACATGATGTCTCACAATAAGAAGATAAAAAGTAGCAGAAAAGTAACCTATTCCGGACCTCACATGAGCCCCTATCACTTTTGCATATAGAGAAACATGCATATAAAACAACCCAATACAGCAGATTATAGAAAATAAAAGAGAGAAAAGGAAACATCCGAACCGATTTTTCCTCGCTTTCAGCTCTGAATCGACTTTTGTGCTTGTGGTTTTTGCCCCCGAACACTAGCACAGCCTCTAAATCATCCCTAGCATGAATGTTCACTAATATTTGAGTTTGCTCCTAAAAAATCGCACTAAAAACGGCCCCTAGAATCGAACTCCTCAATTAATTTCATGAAAAATAGTATATATAGTCTTAGGCGGCAGCGTTTCAACGCTACCCTAAGTGAATACAAGGAAACGGCTCGCGGGTGGACAAAATTTAGGGTGAGCATATGTGTAGCATCGAGACGATACTTCGACGCTACCCTGTCCCAGCAAAATCAACCCTTTTCTTTTTTACATATTTCCTACATTCCTTAGCTGAATTTGATCTTCTTAGACTCGTTTTTTAGCCCGAATAACAAAAATATGTATTTTCACCTTCAAATGCTCGGTTTCTACAAAATACAAGAATAAATGCATCAAAGCATACAAGAAATCCCACAAAACTACGAACTTTAAGGCCTTAAAATAACATTTTTTTCAGTGCTATCAGAAGTTCATAGCAAATTACAGTGGATGTATAACTCTACCTTCAACTTATAATTACACCAGGATTGCCAACAGCCACAAAAGTGAATATATAACTACCTTCATTGAAAAATACAAGAAGTCTATTGCAAATTACGGGGGAAATAAAAAGCCTTGGCCTGAAACGGTAGTTGATTTTCATACAAGTTATTCCTCCCTTGCATTATCTTCCTTAGATACTACTGGAATGAATGATGGATTAAGGTTTCCATATGGCATCCTTTCTTTTAGTCTCTTGAAGTATGATATTTTCAATTCGTGTCTTCGAGCAATTGTTAGCTCTTAGAATAAGAGTTAAGAGTGGTCTAAATTGGTACATTTTTTAGCTAAATAATGCCTTATTGTGATCCATGAACTGAAATTCATGTGTATATCTCTAGTGTATTACTTTGAGCAAATGATTTGGGAAGTGATAGAATAAGTTGTTAATTACATTGACTTTGTTGAAACTTCACTATTGTTCTTTAATACTTTGCTAATTTTGCTATAGCATCTTATTGACATAAGCAAATTCCTGTGACATTGTTGAGCTGAAAGTAAAGTACAGTGAGGTGGCAGTTCATTGAATGAGATGACAAATGGCATGTGACAAGCTGGAAAATATCCAAAGAAAGGCCTCCACGTGGAAGATTGAACGAAATAAGACCTCAATTATTGTCCAAATGAATAAGATGGAGAGAGATTACAAAAAGGAAAAGGAGGCAGCCCCCTATATACAGACAACATTCAGTTTTCTCTTTAGGACAAGAAATTTTCTCACCTTTTGAAGAGGATTTTTCCTAAGGAGGAAAGAAGAGACAAAAGGAGAAGAAAGACAACTTTTGGGAAGAGACATTTTTGGAAAGAAGACTTTTCTACAACTTTTTCTTTATTTTTTTTAATCTCATCTCTCTCTCTTTTACTTAGTAATCTATGGTTTGTAATTTTTAATTCTTAATATTCTTAGCTCTTCTTCTTGTTGAAATTATGTATTGTTTACTTCAAGCTATTTGTTATTCCCTTCACTTAAGCATGAACTAATTAGTTTAAGGTGAAGTTTAGAGATGTTTGTTGTTCGAATGTTATGAGGAATGCTTACAACAGCCCTTGGCTATCTTTTAATAGATGCTAATGAATGAATGTCATTTCTAATTGTAATAATTGGCCACCTTTGCAATATGCTTTTTAATATGAACTTGGGAGAGTGAGAATTAATAAAACTTTTAGCATTCCACATTAGTATAATTCGTTTAATGAATTTGAGAGAGTTAGGAATAACCTCCTTCTAATGCCCATTAAAGAACACTTGTAATTTAAGAACTAGGGGACATGGAAATGAAACCTAGTTGTAGAGCTTTAGGAAAAGCATAAGAGTTATTTTGTGTTATTGTGACAACATTGGAGAGCATCCTGTAGCATTCAGTGCATTAAGTTCCCTAACCTGAACTTGTTTGATCAAAATTCTGCTAAGTATTTCTTGGAATCTATTTGTACTTGCTTTTATATATTAATTGTCATTTTTGGTCTTTCAAACAACTCCTAAAATTGGTTACTTAAATTCTCCTAAGCTGCTGACTTTTAAAGTAAATCTTGTTACTTATCCCCGTGGATCAAATTTTTACTACTACAACTTCTAAGTGTACACTTACACTCAAAGTGCGACCAAGTTAAGAAGATTGTATAGCTTTGGCAAGTTATTTTAAACACTTAACAACAATCATTGACCGAACCTAGTATGGTTGGTTCCCCCCATGTCCAGTAACTATGACAACGATAGCATCTGTAGCAAACTTAGTCAAAGGCACCATTGCCTCGAGCTCGATAGTTGTCGATGCATCCGACTGAAAAATATGGCTGAAATTTCCTGTAGCAAGCCTTTAGCATGTAGTCGAAAACTGCTCATGAACGTCGATAATATTACCTTGTATTCGTGGAGCCCATCCAGTGAAGGACAAGTAAAACACTCATTGTCCTTATCATAATCACACAGGGACAAGATTTCATTTGGTACATTGTCTAGTTCTCTAAAAGCAGCAGCACCACGAAACATATAGGACTCTAGAATCACCTTCTTCAAAGATAACATCAGTTTATCACATGTTGTATTCGTTAAAGCACATATCAAAATTCGATAGTCAGAAGAGGTTGAATAAATCTGAAAGATTTCTCCTTTAACAACCACTCTTGTTCTTGAGATTTTTAAAGTTTGATTCTCTCTCCAACCATAAGTAAGTACACAGGGTGAACTTTTGATCAGGTAAGGTGGTGAAACGTGTACGAGTGAAATTTGATGAACTGCATTCTTTTGATCAAGATCGAATTGTTGATGATTAGAATGTGTAACTTGAATGTTGGGTTGTCTTTTTTTTTACTTAGATTCAGGAAAGAGGAAATTTTGGAACAAAGAACCATATGCATCTTTAATGGCTTGGTGAGCTCTTTTTAGACAAACTTTGTTGAAGGTGAAACTATTGTCACTTCCATGATGCTGAGAATACAAATCTTCTCCAAAATCAACCAATAGAATGTTCTTTTTCCCAATGCACTATTACTTTTAGCAATCCAATACATAAAACCTTGTTCAAAAAAAGTTTCAACCACTAATTACATATAGTTGCAAGTTCCAAGGACAAAAAGTTAGCCCAGACCATTCATACCCCTACCCTACTATTATAGCCTTCAATTGGCTGCTAACAATGCTCTTTTTAAATATGTTTTCAAATGTTATCTTCTAACATTTTCTAAAAAGTGTTGTATACTAAGAGTAAAGGTTGTTCTTGCAACCCAAGATTAGTTGTGATGTGCAAGTTTTTCCCATTGACTTGCTAGGTGGAACAATAAGCAAGTGCCACATAGACTCGAGTTACAAAGTTAACCAAAAACCCTCACAGTCCTTGTTGCTATACCTTGAACTTTTATGGTGATTCTAGATTACAAAGATAGAACAACGCCTTAATTTAGTACCTGAAATGGCTCAAGTTTCCTCCACAAAGTCTTGGATGGACCAAATCCCTTGACAAGAGAAATGGTCGCCTCTTAGGGACAAAGTCAATCTCAAATGCCATGAAGGTTTTATCAACCTTCTCTTCGCCATTGAACTTTGTTTTGTTGTTTGTTCGTTTATGAATCGTCATTTTTCAGATCTCCAAACTGACGTTTTTCAATTTGTAGTTGCTCCATTTCTGGATAAGATATCACATGTTAACTAAAATTGACATGAAACCATTAACATAGAGAGAGAGCATTTGCAAGTTGACCTTATAATAAAAGTCCACAACATGGAGTAGAGCAGCAAAGTAAGACTTATATGTTAGAGGAGACAAAGGTTTTCTTAGAACTTGAGGTACAATGTCATTTTTTTATCAAATCTTCAACATCCCTAGAAATTAAGCAAAAAGGTAAAGAATTATTTGCATCCAATACATACTCTTCTGCATTTGTTTTACTGGAGGAAGTTGGATGCAAAATTGGGTTTGAGGTTGGAGGCAGCTTAGTAAAAGACATAGAGGAGGAGGGAAGAGAATAAGTTTTTAAGGGTACTGTTTGGCAATTTGTATGAAGAAACAAGTTGGTTATGTGAAGACTGGGTTAAGCCAAAGGGAAGTGGGGAAAGAAATGGCAGCTTAGATGTTGTTTGCAGTATAGGAGGGATCGTCCGAACTAAATGGCTACCAGAAGAAGAAGAAGAAGAAGAAGCATTGATAGAGTTTGATGGACTGAAATGTTTAGGCAAAGTTAACAGTCCAAGGATGGTTACATCAGACTTAGGAGAAGGCAAAAAGCTATTGGCATTCAATACATACTCCTATGCATTTATTTTATTGGATGGAACTGGAATAACATTAATGGAGCTTGATGGAATAAGAGGTGATGGCAAGATTAATTTTCCAGAGAAGGGATCAACAAGCTATAAAGAAGGTTTTGGGAATACAGGTGAAGATTGAGGTTTATTAAAAGGGTGCAATGGACTTGAAGCCTTGGCATTATAGGATCCTTTGCTACGGTTTTTCAATGTCTTGGGAAAAGGTGGTCTTAAAATCTTTTTGGACTCTTTTGTCTTGAAATATTTGGATTATAATCAGAAAGAAGAAGAGTTACACTAGATGTATGTAATTGGTTTATCAGATAACTACTTCTAGAAACACGTTTCGTCCCTGTATCACTAAAGCCAAAAAATATGCATCTTGCAGAATTGTTAGTTGTAAGAATTTCATGATAACTGTTGTCAAAATGAGGATCATCACAACAACAGCAAAAGCAACGCAGTCCTTCTACATGAATTTGAAGGAGAAAAATAAAAAAAACATAAGTTCAAACAAACTCATGGACAAGGGATTCATGTGTCATCAGATTTAGGATCCAAAATGTTATTAAGAACTGATAGGAGTGAGTGAAACTTGGGGAACTGAAAAACTACTTCGGCGAAAAGAAAAGTGTTCGCTGTTGAGAACAAGTCCAAACAAGATTTTGATAGATTAAAAAAATGAGTGGAACCAAAAAATTACAGTAACTTATGGGGGAAAAACGACTAGAATAAGACAAATAGGCCCCGGCTTACTTCATCCGGTGGTTGTTTTTAGGAAACGAACAAAAACAAGGAGAAAATAGAAAGAGAAAGTAATTCAGATGATTTGAAAGTTCAAAGCGGCCTCCACAAGCAGCTTCCTACACCAACTACAAATTATTAAACAAAGTAAAAAGAAATTGCGAGAAGAAAAAAAGGAAGATATGGAGACTCACCAGGAGATCTTCAGTTATACTTCAATCAATCGCATCATGAAGACTTCATCAGACCAAAAAGAAAATTTCTCAAATAGTAGTATCATAACTTTCCTTTTCATTGTTATAATTTATAACAAAAGCACTATTACAATTACAAAAAAAAAAAGGTAATAATAATAATTAAAAAAAAGGTAATAATAATAATTAAAAAAAAAGAATATTACCAATGGCTTAGGCTTATGGTATGTACTTGTGATAAAGAATAATGTTGTCCTTATCATCGATGTGTGGCGATGACGACTTCTTTCTGTCAATTTCACTTACATTTTTCTCAGCAAACAATTCGAGATTGCAAAGTTCGGAAGCCATCGCAGTCCAAGCATTAGTAGTTAGATGATTTGGTTGTTTATTTCACTTGTCCTTAGAGAACGTTTGGAAATGGAACATGAGGATGATGAGAGTCTTCGTGGAGAAAAGGCAGGTTGAAAGAAGATGGTGTAACTTGGAAGAGAGAGATCGGTGAAGTGGCATGACGACAACGTTGAAGAAGACGCCATTGAAGGCCATGTGAGTCAACTTTTTCCTTTTAAATGGTTGTCAACATTTATACAGTCTGACTCGAATATCGTAACTCAACAAAATAGATATGTCAGACCAAACATAGCTCAATGAGTTAAAGTAAATTAAAAGATCGTAGGTTCGAATCATCCCCTACCTAGACACGTTAGACCAAAAACTCAACAAAATATAACCATTTCAATATAACAATAAGTTCAATAAATTTAGACACGTTAAAACAAAGTTGGGATCAAAATAGTAATTAGATTGGTTGCGCTTAATGTTTTTTCAAGATTACTCCAATAAGTGAGATACCATCTATCCAAAGTGAGAGCTTCCTTCCTTGATAGACCAAATTTCTTGGTAGCCTACGATAGACCAGATTTCTTGGTAGCTGGGCTACCTAGCTTCTCGTCTCAAAGATCTTTTCACCTAAAATCATAAACAACCTGAGAATGGAAGAAGAACTAGTAGAAGAATGGAAATAAATGTCCCTAACTAATGAGAAAATTGATACCATCATCGAGTTAAAGAAGTCATCCATTGACAAAAGCGAAAAAGACCTTACTTGCTGCTTAGTTGGAAAGCTTTTATCCAGAAGAATAGTTTGCGATGAAGTCATCAAAAACACGATGGGCCAGGTCTGGAACATAAAAGATACGTTAAAAGTGAGCAAGTTGGGCCAAAACACATTTCTACTTGAATTTTAAAAAGAATAAGAAAGAAATCGAATCTTTAAAACAGGGTCGCGGACCTTTGACAAAACAATTTTGGTTTTGGAGATACCTAAAGCCTTAAACAAACCCATAGACCTAGAATTCAAGAAAGTCTCTTTCTGGATACACCTTTACAACGTACCTTTGGCCTGTTTAAACAAAGAAATGGATGTTAAATTTGGAAACTCAATAGGGGAGTGGAGGAGGTGGAATGCTATGAGAATCGAATAGTCAGGAAGCAAGCTTAAAGATATGAACAACAATAGACATATCTAAACAATTAAGAAGAGGAATTAAAATCAACATAGATGGACTCATCAATAGAACTTGGATTCCTATAAAAGATAAAAGATTGCCAGACTATTACTACTCATGTGGACTCATTGGTCACATCCAAAAAGAATGTGATAAGGCTTTCGACACTGAAAATCTTAGCTCTGTTGATCAAACCCAATATGGTCCATGGTTAAGATATCAAAGCCCTAGCAGAAACCATTCATCGCTAAGGAAAACCCAAAATTTCATGGAAAAGAAAACAAAAAATAACAAAAAAAAAAAAAGCAACAAAGAGATTAGCAAAGAAAGTCAAAATTCAAATAATAGCGGAGAAAGTTCATCAGAAATCAGAGTCAATCTTGATAGCAAAAGAGATGATACTTCCATTAAAAATTAGGCTACCAAAAAGAATGTAATATCAACCCAAATTTCCATTGAGGGGAACCTAGCTGAAAAAGAACAGGTTATCTTTAACCAATCTAAAACCTATAAAGCTCCTTTTCTTTTAAAGACTTTATAGAAGGATCCTCCCCATCAAATGAATATAGCAAAAAATGGAGAAGGGGAAGGAAAAGTCTCATAAAACTCCCTATTGACTTTAACATCACTCCTCCAACATAGAAAAGAAAGCAATTAGAAATTATAGAGGAAGATTACTGAAGGAAAAGGAAAATGGCAAGATCTCGCTATAGTTCAAGAGGCTGAAAAGACTGACAAGTTTATCAAACAATCTCCTTCGCCATGAAGATCCTTTGCTGGAACATCCAAGGTTTGGGGAGCCAACGGTTGTTTAGATCAGTCAAAAATACCCTGCAGCAAGAAAATCCTATGATTATTTTCCTTTCAAAAGTCAAATACAAAAAGGAAAAATTAGAAACCCTCAAAATTAAGTTTAAATTTCCAGAACTGTTTTAGTGTTCCTAACTCAGAAACAGGGGGGGAGGTATTTGCTTAATGTGGAAAGAGGAAGTAGATATGAACATTAAATCATATTCAATTAATCATATTGATTGATTTATTTATTTATTTATTTTTAATAGAAACATCATGTCATTGATAGAATGAAAATGAGGGGTAAAAAAATAAAGGGGAGAGCCCTATCAATGGTAATCATATTGATTCATTAGTCTCCTGGGAAGGTAATTCCTAGAGATTTACAAGCTTCTATGGCCAACCGGATGCTAAAAAGAGAATGCATAGTTGGCATCTATTGAGGAAAATCTACAACAATGATGACATAGCCTAGGTGATAGGGGTGACATTAATGAGATTTTTTGGAGCTATGAAAAAGAAGAAGGTGATACAAGCGATGAATCCCTGATGAAGAATTTAAGAGAAACCTTCAATTGTAAGCTTAAAGACCTTGGTTATAAAGGGGAAGTTGATAGCTAACATTGCGATTACAACAGTCCACGAGTTAGTTTTAGTAGTGTGGAATTGAGTATCGAGTGTCGTCTTCGGGATTGGGTTTCTAGTTTGATTAAGTACCACAAAAAACCACACCCCATTTTATCTAGGAAATGGTTATTAAAAGAGAAAGCTAAACTATTGTACTCCTACTCCTAGATAGATAGAGGTTACATAAGGAGAGCGTGCCTTAGACCGAAATGACATGATTTGTGACAACATACTTTATTAACAAACAAACTTTTCTATCACGATGCAACCATAAGTTGGGATTAACTATAGTTCGGCTTCCTCTCTCGAGCTCATCTAGTCTCTTTCCAATCATGCAGACTTAACCTCTCAGTCTATTACCCACACACTAGCAAGGCATTACGAACTCCCCACTGATTATCACCCATTAAAAGACTCATTGTGATCTCATCCTCTCTCGAGCTCAGGGAAAACCTACTTGTCATCACGGTTCACAACAGACCTACTAGAGATAATAATTCATGCTTATATACATAAACCTCCACTCATCACGTTGGCCTACTACAGTCATGCATTCGAGATCTAATCTAAACCTTACTCTCTAGTTAAAACTTAAACCATTCAAACAATTTAATCTTTGATTAGAAGATTAAAAGCCTTAAGCATACAAATGCATGAATGAATCACAAGGGATAAGAAAAATCCTTAAAATTAATAAAACATAAATAGTGTCACAATGCATTACAAAACAAGTCAAGGCAGAATCCCGCCACTCAAATTCACATTAAAACAGAGACTCCCTCAAAGAAATTACGAAAAGAAAAAAAAAATCTACAAAAGATAAAGAAAACTCCCTAAGCGCTTGCCACACCCATTTTCGATGTGAGACCGACAATCCCGAGCCTCGGATCGCTCCAGGGACTCCATGGGAATCTTCTATACCCTCTGGAAAATCCTACTCCCTCGTGCAAAATCGCCTTTTTTAATGGCCTCCTCTTTTCGGAATGAGAGAATGTGATTTTAATTTGCAATTTTCCACAGTGTAGCGCTATAAGACAGCATCTCGATATTGGTCTTAAGTGGTGAAAGGTAAAAGCAGCGCATCTATCATTTAGGGCAAAGAAATGATGCAGCGTCGAGACGCTAGTTCGCGGCGAGCATAAATGCACACGCATGTGGGGGCGTCTAGATACTGAAGGCGTTATTCATGTGGTTGGGCTACGCACACATGTGGGGGCATCTAGACACTTATACGCGCGTCTAGACACTGTGGCGTTGCTGCATGGGCCACGCGCACCCACGCTCGATGCATTTGTTCTACAACGTTGAGACATCGTTGAGCAGTGTCTCAATGTTGATGATCCCAACATCAAAAGTCTAGCTGAGCGTCTCAATGCCCTGGCATGGTGTCTCAACGTTGCTGTCTTGGGTCTCTTTGTATTTTGGCATGATTTTCCTTGGCCAAATTTAGTCTATTTAGGCTCGTTTTTTTACCCAAACAACCCCAAAATAATATTTTATCAAAATAAGCTTGGTACCTACAAATTAACAAATAAACGCATGAAAGCACCAAAATTAACGAATAAAACTTGCTAAAATAAATCCTAAGGAAAACACATTTTTGTGTGTTATCAAACACCTCCAAACTTAATCTTTTGCTAGTCCCGAGCAAAATTAAAACAGAACAACAACTAAATACTGAAACTCCTATAAGCATGCAATTAATTCAAGCCTCAATGCTCCAATAGACAAGTAGGTGCAAACGTAGAAGCTTACAAGCACATTCTATTACCGAGAGATTTCAAGGTATATTCTTTTCATCCCTCGTGTGTGTGTGCAAGCCTAACATGTTCTAATCCTTATAAGCTTAGGGTGACCTTAGAAAAACCTCCCGAGGCTCTCCTACTTCAACAAATGGCAAAGCTAAGCAAATCAAATGCATCTTAGAGATTTATTTGTTTTTTCTTCTTTCTATTTTTTTTCTTCTTTTTCTACTTTTTTTCACCTTTTTTTTTTAGAAAGGAAGGTTGTGACATTTGTTCTGGCTTATCCATGCTTCCTAAGTGTCGGTTATCCAACTACGAGCACCCGTCTATCTAAGGTAATACTCACTCTCTTTCAGTGCTTTTAGGCACAATAGGAAAGGTGGAATAACCTCCTTCACTTTATTCCCTTTTTATTCAACACAGGAGACATGCATATGAACTACTCAAACATAACCACGACCTTTTCAGAGACTTCCTCAAAGAAATAATTCCCCTAAGGATACCCTAGACCTTCAGAACCTAGACAAGAGGGTTATGTGCTCAATAGACTAAGAATTCCAAGAAGGATTTGAAATAACTTAGATAAAAATGATGTTATCCTCATAACCACACACAACAAATCAGTAAGAGCAATATCATAGACTCTCCTCATCAACAGCATGCATAGAGGAATTCCACAACAAAAAAATCAAAAAAATTAAGCTCAAAATCACACAAACTAATCAGAACTCAAAGAGTATTACCCACACCCCCAAACTTAAAGCCTACATTGTCCTCAACGTATAAATCAATAAGCATGTAAGAACAATGAATTAAGATTGAGTGGATAATACTGTCCTGATAGGAGAGAGAAGATCATAAACGACATCCAGAATGAAAAGAAGAAAGCATCCCAGAAGACCGAGGTTCAGTGTAGAAAATGAGATTTATTGGCACTCAACACCTACAAAAGAAAAAAACCATCATAGACATAGATAAGGAAAAAGAAAATAGAAAACATGGTGGCAAATCCAGTTAACTAGCACCTAATTCGACCCAACAGACAAAACAACAAAAAATAAAGATACACCCTAGAGTAAGACTCGACAATTTCTCCACGATATCAATCAAATTAAATAATTGCCAATCCCCGGCAACGGTGCCAAAAACTATAAAAACTCGATTGCTACAATTGCGATTACCGTAGTGCACGAGTCAGCTTCAGTACAGTGTAGAATTGAGTATCGAGTATCGTCCTCGGGATTAGGTTTCTAGTTTGATTAAGTACCACAGATAATCACACCTCATGTTATCTAGGGAATCGGTCATTGAAAGAGAAAGTTAAATTACTCTACTCCTACTCCTAGATAGATAGACATTGCAAGGAGAGCGTGCTTTAGACCGAATGACATGCTTTGTGACAACACATTTTATTTACAAACAGAATTTTCTATCACTATGCAACCATAAGCTAAGATTAACTAAAGTTTGGAATCCTTTCTCGAGCTCAGCTAGTCTCTTACCAATCATGCAGACTCAACCTCTTGGTCTATTACCCACACACTAGCAAGGCATTACGAATTACCCACCGATTATCACTCATTAGAAGACCCATTGTGATCCCATTCTCTCACGAGCTCAGGGCAAACCTACTCGTCATCACGGTTCACAACAGACCCACTAGAGATAATAATTCATACTTCTATACATAAACCTCTGCTCACCACGTTGGCCTACTACAGTCATCCATTCGAGATCCAATCTAAGTCTACTTTCTCGCTAAAACTTAAACATTCAAACAATTTAATCCTTAATCAGAAGATTAAAAGCCTTAAGCACACAAATGCATGAATCAATCACAATGGATAAGAAAAATCCATAAAATTAATACAAAAAATAAACAGTGTCACAATGCATTACAAAACAAGTCAAGACGGGATCCTGCCACTCAAATCCATATTAAATAGAGACTCCCTCAAAGAAATTACCAAAAGAAACAAAATCTACAAAAGGTAAAGAAAACTCCTTAAGATGCGTGTCACACTCGTTTTCGACATGAGACCCGCAATCCCAAACCTCAGATCACTCCGAAGACTCCATGGGAAGCTCCTACACCCTCTAAAAAATCGTGCTCCCTTGTGCAAAATCGCCCCTTCAAATAGCCTCCTAGAAAATGGGGAGAAAAATGAGCTTATATTTTGCATTCTGCCTGCAGCGTCCAGACACTATAAGACAGCATCTCGATGCTGGTCTTAAGATGTCAAAATTGTGATGCGCATCTATCATTTAAGGCAACAAAATGGTGAAGCATCGAGGTACTAAAAACCAACGTCTCGATGCTGGTTTAGAGCCGGCAGAATTGCGCGCACGCTAGGGCGCGCACGTGTGGGCTGATGGAGTCGAGCGCAAGCATCGATGGGCGTCTAAACGCTGAAGGAATTGCACGTGGCGTGCATGAGTGGCGTTGAGCGCGTGCGTTGGGACGCTGCGCTCAACACTGTCTGTTGTTGCTTGGGGCACGCGCGCGATGCATTTGTTCTACAACAACAGCGTCTCTACGCTGATGATCCCAGCATGATTTTTTTAGTAAAATTCAACCTCTCAATGCCCTGGCATGGTGTCTCGACATTGCAGCCTCAAGTCTCCAAATTAACACATAAAATTGTAAAAGTTGTGAAATTAATGAACGAAACTAGCTAAAATTAAACCTAAGGATAACACATTTTTTTGTGCTATCAGAAGTTTAGACTTGGTGCAACAAATGGAGGAAAGGAACTCAAATCTTTGAAAGACTTGATAGATTCCTTGGCAATCTAAGATTTATAAATATGTTTGACAATTTAGAGAACACCCGTCTTAATTGGGCTAAATCAGATCATAGACCTATTCTTCTTTCTATGAATCCTAGTAAAATAAATACGATAAGGCTGAAAAAAGAAAGGAAATTCAGATTCAAGGAACATTGGTTACTCCACCAGGATGATAAAGATATAGTTGAAAAAAATAGAGATTGGAAGTCAGACAACTGCAAACACTCAAACTTAAAACATAATCTAGAAAAGGTGCCTTTGAATCTTACTAAGTGGGGACCTAATAAGAGTCTTACTTTCAAACATAAAATTTAATAGAAATTGTTACTAAAGGAAGCCTTTGAACAGAGTCTCCCACTTGATTTTGAGTCCATCAATAAGGCCTAATCAAGATTAGACAAACTCCTTGAAGAGGAAGAAATTTATTGGAAACAAAGATCAAGAAAGGAGTGGTTCAAATGAGGCGATCAGAATACGAGATGGTTCCACAACAAGATGAATTCAAGAAGAAAGAAGAATGAGATTAAAGGTATAAAGGACTTTACTAGAGGTTGGAAGGATAACCCAAAAGAAATAGCAGGTATTTGATCAATTATTTTAATAATTTGTTTTCCTCCTCTAACCCTTCAAATGCAACTATCAATTTTGTCTTCAACAAAGTTCAGAAAAGAGTGATAAAGGAAATGAATGCATCTTTGATAGCTTCTTTCACTAAAGAAGAAGTGGAAGTGGCTATTAAACAAATGCAACCAACTAAGGCCCTTGGACTTGACGGATGTCCTGCCATTTTTTATCAAAATTCTGGCAAATTGTTGGGTAGAACACTACCAACAATTGCTTGAATATTTTAAATAAAAATTATTCTATCGAAGATTGGAATCATATTAACATCGCTCTTATTCCAAAGTTAAAAAAGGCTAATAATGATAGGGCTCCCATTAGGAATGTGTACCATAGGACGAAGAGACGTGCAAGGAAGAATGATGGGGGTATTAATGTAAATATTGATAAGTAGTTAGTTAGACATTAGAAAAGGGGAAAGGATCATTTTGTAATTAGATTCTCTATTATGAAGGGGATCTATGAGTTGTACTTAAGAGAAGGGGAGAGTGCGGTCTAGGGTATGTTTTATTGATTTCTCTCATAGAAAAGAAAGGAGGAGAGGGGGGAAGCTCTGTAACTTCCCTTGAAAAGGGCTATAGTACATAAATAGTCCAACTCTCATCATTTTGGTATCAGAGAAATTCTCGTGACTCAGATGACGACGCACATGGAGTCTAGAGTAAAGTAGAGGTTGTTGAGAAGAAAATCGACATGTTACGGGAGTCAATGAAATAGGAGATTAAGCCGGAATGCAAGAGGTTATCAACCATACTGAGGGTACAAAGGTCTCGCCGAAAGGGGAGACAACAAAAAAAGATAGAGGGAAACAACCGATTGGGCAACAGTCAAAGGGTGAGTCCATGAATTTAGGAGAACAGAATTCGGAGACGGCCATTTTAAGCAAAGCATTAGCTCTTGTTTTTTATTTACGATTGAGGAAATTGGAGATTCCAGTTTTTTAGGGAGAGATTCGTATGGTTGGTTCCATCAAGTTGAGCATTACTTTGTGGTTAACCGGTTGACGGAATAGGAGAAGCTTGAAGCTGCCATTCTTTGCCTCGACGTGAGGCGTTATCTTAGCATCAGTGGACGAAGCAACGTCGATCGATAGAAAGTGTTAGGTAACCACTCTAGGAATATAGTCCCTGCACTCAGAAAATAGATTCCCAATACCAAAATACCCAAATAATATGAATCTATTGTGACTTACTAAACTCAAAACTTCTTGTCTCAAGCAAAAGAAAATAGCGAGAACACACAATTAACCAGTTCTCTAACAAGACCCATTCATATTGATTCGTAAAGGTAGAAGGTACCGGCTACACCTTGTCACGCTCACCTATTGCTTTCTTCAACTGAGAGACATGGAGTACATCATGTATGGAAGCTTCAGAGGGAAGGGAAATTCGGTATGCAACCTGGCCAATTTTCTCCATCACGGGATAGAGCACAAAATACTTGGGGGAAAGCTTCACACAACGATGTTTGGCTAACGATTTTTCTGTAGGGACGAAGTTTCCATTATACCAAGTCATCCACCTCAAATTTCAATTTACAACAGTGCTGATTGGTATATTTTCTCATTTTGTTTTGAGCTAGCTCAATTAGTCGTTGTTCCACGGTGTCATTCGTGGTTCGTTTCTTTGCATAAGATATTATTGGCCTGGGAGGGTAGGGGTATCCCGTAGACCACATCAAAGGGTGTAGTGTTGATGGAGATATGGCAGGTGGTGTTGTACTAGTGTTCCGCCCAAGGAATCCACCTTGTCCATTGTTTAGGGTGCTCATTACAAAAGAAACAAATGTAGGTTTCCAGAAATTTGTTAACAATTCCATCTAAGCGTCCGTTTGAGGGTGAAATTAGGTGCTCTTACTCAGCTGAGTCCCCTGCATCTTGAATAGCTCCGACCAGAAGTGGCTAACAAAAATCTTGTCCTTGTCCAAGAGAATAGATCTAGGAAAGCCATGCAAGCAAACCACCTCTTGAATAAAATCAAAGGCGATCTTCTATGCCGAGTATGGGTGACTAATAAGGATCGAATTTTGGTACGATGATTTAGGCAATCCATCGATAAAATCCAATGAATATCCTCCCACACCTTATCAGGAATAGGAAGTGGTTGGAGAAGGTCAACAGGTGACAGAGCCTCTAACACCACACTGCTCAACATGGCACTTGACATCAGTCTTCATTTCCTTCTAATAAAGCTCCCTGATTAATCTCTTGTAAGTGCGTAATAACCCTGAGTGTACCTCCATAACAGAGTCATGGTAGGTATGCAAAATAGTTTGGATGATCGTGAATTGATGCGATAGAACCAACCTATTCTTGTATAAAAGCCTTTCCTACTGCAAGAAGAACTTAGGTACGTTCTCGAGGTCTATCTTCAATTCCGTAATTATGCTCTGTAGTTGTTCATCATCTTTCACTTTCTTATAAATCACAGAGACATCGAGTATTGCTAGAACGGTGATGGCTGCTAACTTGGCCTGAGGGGGTATTCATGATAAGGCATCTGCTGCTTTGTTCAGTTGCCCTGGCTAGTAGTGGATCTCAAAATCAAACCCCAAAAGCCTCGTTACCCACCTCTGAAATTGAGGTTGTACCTCATGCTGCTCCATAAAGAATTTCAAGGCTCGTTGATTTGTGTGAATTCAGAATTTCTAGCCCAAAAGATAATGCCTTCATTTTTTAATTGCCAGAACAATGACCATAAGCTCCCTCTCATACATCGATTTCCTTTCACTCTCTCTGATAACTTCTCACTGAAGTAGTATATAGGACGTTTATTTTGAGTGAGCACTGCCCTCAACTCTGTTGCTGAAGCATCGAACTCAATAATGAAGGGACAATTGAAGTCGGGAAGAGCCAACACTGGAAGTGTAACCATGGTTCGCTTTAAGGAGTTGAACGCCTTCAAAGTTTCCTCGGTTCAATTAAATTCATCCTTCTTTAATACCTGGGACAGGGGCGTGACGAAGGTCCCGTGGTTCTTGATCAATCAATGATAGTAGCCCGTCAATTCTAGGATCTCATATACTCTATTACGTTCTGAGGGATTGGCCATTGAAGCATTACTTTTATCTTCTCCCGTCAACCTCCACCCCTTTCGCAGATGCCCAATGCTCCAGATATTCCACCTGAGTCTGAGTAAAGCTACATTTTTTATTATTCACATAGAGGGCATTGTCTCTCAGAACATTGAAGACAACTATCAGGTGCTTGATGTGCATCTTATAGTCCTCATTGTAGATCAAAATGTCGCCAAAGAATACGAGGATAAATTTCCTTAGAAATAGGTGAAACACCTGATTCATGAGCGATTAAGAGGTAGCAGACACATTTGTAAGCCTAAACGTCATTTCTAGGAAGTCGTAGTGCCCTTCATGTGTTCTGAATGTTGTCTTGGGTACATCTAGTTCAAAAACTCTAATATGGTGATATCCACTCTTGAGGTCGAGTTTCGAATAATCCCTAGAACCATGGAGCTCATCCAACAACTTCTCAATGACTGGTATGGGAAACTTATCGGCTATGATTGCCTTATTGAGAGCCCTATAATCGACACAGAAGTGTCAACTCCCATCCTTCTATTTTATGAGTATAACCGAACTAGAGAAGGGTTTGGTATTAGGCCGAATAATCCCCATGGTAAGCATCTCGTTGATCAATCGCTCAATCTCATCTTTCTAGGCGTAAATGTACATATAAGGCCTTACATTAATTGGCGTTTGTCCGTCGTGCAACTGGATTTGATGGTCAACCTCTCTGGTTGGCACTACCACAAATTTGCCCTTTAATATCAATTATTAGCTGTCATCACACGTGTACGATGACGGTTCCATAATCGTCATCTTTTTTGGGTGTCATTGTACCCTATGATAACGGTTACAAATTGATGACAGTTGTAAACTGTCATCGTACACAACTGACATCATCCAATACGATGACGGTTATGAAGAATGATGGTTATAAATTTTTATCATTGTAGGTGATATGATGACGGCTAGCTAGAATGACAATTAAACACTAGTATTATTCTTTTGAGCAATGACTGTTAAAAACTGTCATTAAAACTCGAATTGGTTGTGATGATAGTTGGCTATAATGACGATTTTTAGCTGTTACCATTTGTCAAATAAGAAAAAAAAATCATTTGTTAATATTGCATGTACAATCCAAATTTATACTAGAGACCTGTATAAAAATTATTTTCTGTACAATCTAAATTAAACTACAATTAAACCTCTAAATTCAACGACCATAGTCACGCACACTACCAATTTTACCTCTAACTCATGTATTTTATAACTACAATCACCTTTGACACACACCAATCCACTCTCACACATCAATTAATTATCACAAGCACGTCCATCTCCAATAATTGAGACTTAAAACACACAATAATATACTTCAAACACACCAATCCACCCTCCAACATATGTATTTTACAACAATCGCCTCCAATAACATATCTCACCACTCTAATCCACTCCAATTTCAAACATCAATGAACTAAAACAATCACCATTTCATCTCCAATAACACTATCAATCTACCTCCAACAGAGAACTTCAATCACCACACATCAATCCACTATCACAAGCATCATTTCATCTCCAATATATAGCACAAATAAAAAAAAGACAACTCATGAAAATTCACTTTAAACACACAATTCAACCAATATAAACATCCACCCTGAAACACATTTATTTACAATAATCACTTCCAATAACACAATTTATCACATATCAACCACTTCAATTTCAGCACCATTTCATCTCCAATAACACTATCAATCTACCTCCAACAGAGAACTTCAATCACCACACATCAATCCACTATCAGAAGCATCATCCATCTTCAATATATAACACAATTAAACAAAAAAGACAACTCACAACAGTACACTTTAAACACACAATTCAACCAATATAAACACACAAATCCACCCTGAAACACATGTATTTACAATAATCACTTCCAATAACACAATTTATCACATACCAATCCACTCCAATTTCGAACATCAATGAACTAAAACAAGCACTATTCCATCTCCAATAACACTATCAATCTACCTCTAACAGAACTTCAATCACCACACATCAATCCACTAACAACAATACACTTCAAACTTATAACATTTCATTCATAACAAACTTCAAAATATTCATTTATCCAATCAGAAAACCATATAAGGAATGAACAATGTTATCGAACATGTGGTTCAATAATAGTACATACTATAAATCCATCTAACCTAAAGGTAAAAATTTGACGAATCAAGTGAAGTTTGCTACACATCCTGCCCACTCATCTAATACTTCATCGATTTCAGCTTGCGTATATGACTTTTTTGAATTGAACTACATTAAAAAAAATTTGAAATAATATAAGTATTTTCAATAATGAAAGTATAATCCATCTAACCTAAAAGTGAAAATTTGATGAGACTTACAAGATTTGTGATTGGAGTTTCTCGGTGATGAATTATTTCTCTAATAAACTTCAAGACATAATATCCACATTCTACTAAACCTTGTTGACATGGACACTAGATATAAACAAAT
Organism: Telfairia occidentalis; assembly: GCA_026257165.2. NCBI lineage: Eukaryota > Viridiplantae > Streptophyta > Magnoliopsida > Cucurbitales > Cucurbitaceae > Telfairia > Telfairia occidentalis. The sequence continues at coordinate 474 of JAOANK020833551.1, read as the reverse complement.
AGAGTTTTTTCAAACTTATTAAAACTTAATAACAATTAATGTATTTCATGCATGTACCTACCCTTACAAGAATCCAAGTAGGATTCTTCCGACCTTGTGTAACGGCATTTTGCGCCATAAATATTCTTATTGCCCTAAATAGAATAAACATAATATATTTTAGAATTAACTTAATAGACAATAATTACGATATAACATATCAAACATATGCATCAATACATTTCACTGAAAAAACATAATACTTACGTATTAACAACATATTTGATATTTTCTCTAACAGCAGGATGTAAATAGCCTAAAACGTACACCACATTTTTAAATACGTCAACGTTGCACAATGTCCAATGACCCCTAACAAAATAATTCATACCATAGTAATATTTTTAAAATAATATTAAAAATAATTAAGACAACAATTTTAAAATATTATTACTTACCCAGGATTGTACGAAATGAGAACTATCTGACGTGCTT
>JAOANK020833333.1:0-10525 GCA_026257165.2 Telfairia occidentalis | reverse complement strand
CTTAAACTTGATCCACTTTTATGTCTCCACATAAAGTCTAAGTATTCATGTGATAGCCACGGGTTCTTAGTTTATTGAATTTATATAATTATAAAAGATTCAATAACAACTTTACTGAATAACTTCAATAACAACTTTATTGATAATAGAATATATTTACAAGCCATTCGAGTTTTAGGACATACATACCCAACAATTATGACATCTTATTCGTGGTATATGTCTATTTAATCGAGTTCATTTGAAGAAAGACAAAATTTGTCGTTACAAACTTTTTATTTTCACTTGTTACTTACTGCATTTCAAAATTGATTTTGAAACATACAAACCCTATTTTCCCAAAGTTCATACTATATGTTCTTTCGAATAGGTGAAAAGAAATCAAATTTCTTTTAAGAATTTGTACATTAACTATAATTAATGAGAACTAATGAGAAAAATAACTTTATTTTCTCCCACTATTTAATTATGAATAATTCAGTGTTAACTAGTAATGTGTGTATTAACAACTTGGCACACACTTTTATTCTCATTAATAACTGACTATTGTCGCCCGATATTCTTATTATTGTCTCCCACTATTCTCATTATTGTCTCCCACTCTTTTAATTGAAATGATGTATTATCAGGACTTTTCTAGTACATTATTTTAATAACGAAATTAGACATTCAAAGCCACAATTTAATGTTAATTAATTGACTCCCACTTAATCATTGTTAATTCTTTATTTTAGATTTCAATTTCAACATTACAATAAAAAAAGTATATATAAATACAAGAAATACACTATATGCTAAATATAAATAGAGCTTAACTAAAAGTGTACCAACATCAATAATTGACATAAATTCAAAAATTAACATTTTGAATGAACATAAATCCAAAAGAAAAAGTTCTATGCCATGATAGATCAACAATCGAAAATGAATGTCGTCGTAGGGTAGGCCAGTCATCCCTTTCATTGAACTGAGACTTCCTCTCAAGCAATAGCCACACAATACTAACTCATATTCCTATGGCGGTTGATTACCGTATTTTGGTCAAGATTTTTCTAAACTACTTTAGCAAAATCTTTTGAGTGTAACCCATATTTTAGATCTTGTAGTTCCATCCCAACAAGTATTGTCGTAGGGTAGGTCCAGTATTGGAACAAAACTACTATCCTATCCTTCTTAGAAGATTGACCCTGATATTGATCCATATAAACACCTTTTGTAAAGGGAACGGTCCAAAAGCCACCGCGAGGCCCCACATGAAGCTCACATTGTGACCCAACAATGGAGACTGTAAGATACCTTGTCATATATCCTTCTCCCACTTAATATTTTAATAAGTTTTGGGATTTTCAAAATTCAAAAAATAGTTTTTGGGCTAAACAAAAAAGATTCTAAGTTAACTCCAACCTAAATCATTTAACTCTTTAAAGTTGGTTACGTTAATTTTAATGTGCATTATCGAGTTTTAATGTAATTAAAATCATTCACATTATGAACCTTTTTAATGAATTTGAATAAAACGTTGACCAATTCTAGTCAGGACCTACCTTAGACAAAGTTCCCTTATGAAAATTTTTTGTTTAATTTCATTCCTTTTTAATGAACACTTAATTAAAACAATGAATTAACCTATGTAGATTTATGGCCCAATTTATTTAAATAAATAAAATCTATATTAATTAAATAATTTTAGTTTCGATTAGTTGTTAAATTTATTTAAAAACTATTTAATTAACTTAAATTCTAATTTAGTTTCTAATTAATTTTAAAATTATTCTAAAAACAATTAACTAAATAATTAACCTAATCAAATTAGGAAACATTCAAATATTATATAAAATAACAATTATTTTAAAAATATATGAATGCATAACCTATGGTAGGAATTTAAATTTTAAACTAACATAATACATTATGCAACATAATAAATAAATTATGCATCACATATAAAATATATATATATATATATATATATATATATACACATACGTATATACACATCACATGCATACATAAATTATTTAAGACTATATCAAACATATAACTTAAACAATTTAAAGCAAATTTGACCGACATATTTTGACATATCCTAAGAAATTGAGCATAAAATTAAAATTACATAATTTAATTACCAAAACATATCTTGGCCTTCAATTTCTTCAACCCGGGCCTACCAAAATTACGGTTTGGAAACCCTAATAATATTTTCTTTTCTCTTATGGACCTGCTGTCAAGACAAGATGTATTTCTACTCTCAGAGCTTCACCTGCCAGTGACATGATGAAGACTCTCTGCTCATCGCCGGCGAGCTGAAAGTTGTCGGCTGCATTTGGATCATGCCAGTAGCTTAAAAGGAAATCGTTGGTTTCAATTCGACAAGCTGGAAGTTGCCGCCAAACAAATTGTCCTAATTTTTTTTCTTTTTAATAATAACTTCAAGCCCTTGAAGTATTGCCGCAAAGACTTTTTTTTAAAGAACTAATAAATTTTAATCCCACCAATTCACTCCCAAATACCGCTTAAATTACCAAGAACTCACAGACAACGATTGTACTTCAACGCACCAGCAAAACTCTTCAAAATTATAATTTCAAAGAGAAAATTACGTATAATAAAAAACTAACCCTTTTAGACTTTACATTTGATCTAATCAAATAAAAAAATAATGTTCTAGCTACCTATTCTTTTCTATTATTTTCTTTTATGTGATAATTTTTTTTAATAAGTGTATTGTTAATTTTATATATAGATATATTCTCTTATGTGCTTCATTTGTTTTTCGTCATATCAAGTGTTGGTATGTATTAATTATCTTCTTGTAGAAACCTATCCGACGACGGAATCTAGAAATATTTGGGAGTCTGATTTTCTAATTTTCTTGAGGTGAGGAATCGATTCTTTGGGAGTCCGAGATCGGTTCTAATATGTTTTTCTTAAATTTGTATTTTGAATATTTTTTGTTTGATTGTTATAATTTATTATTATGTGGTTGCAATTTACATTTTATCTATTATTTTCTCTTATAATTTTTATTTTTCTTTTTGTCATTTTTTTAATTATTTTTCTTAAATCTCTTTAAAAAAATTCCACCATTTCCAAAATTGTTTTCAAATTCCTTTAAATTTGTTTTTATAAAGGTTATTTTCAAAGTTTTTTATAATGTTTTAAAACAAAAATGCATTTCTAAAACTTTTTAAAATATCCTACGATGGAATCTAGAAATATATGGGAGTCCGTTTTTCTAGAATTCTTGAGGTGAGGGATCATAATCTTTGGGAGTCCGAGATTTGATTCCAAGAAAAAATGAATTTACAAAAAGTTTTATTTTTCTTAATGTCTTCCTATGATGGAGTTGAGAAATGTTTAAATTCTCTCATATTCTTGAGGTGAAGAATTTTTCTATTTTTGCGGAAAAATCCTAATATAGCCAAATTGATGGATAAATTCCACTTATTTATGGGATCATGACTTCAATGTTGGAATAATGAGAGGTAAAATAAGACATTTATTTTAAAAAAAAATTCTCCAAATATACCCTTCTTTTTAATGAACCCTTTCCGACATTTCAAGATAAAATTTTGGCCATCATTTTTTACGGGTGTTGTGGGGTGCTAACACCTACCCCACACTCAAACAACTCCCGAACCCCCAAAATCTGGTTTTCGCATACCTTTTATTTTTAATTCTTTTTTTGTTTTATTGTATTTTGGTGACCTATCACACCTTAAAAATGGTTGGTGACGACTCCTTTTTTCTTTTTTTAAATCTTCCTTTTCAAGGATGTCGGCCGCTTCGCGTCGCAAACACGTGGCGACAGCTTGGCAGCTTCGCTGGAGAGTTCATTTTACCTTGAGAGTTTGACCATGTTTTTTTTTAATCTTTAAATGTCTTGTTCTTTATCTCTATTATGCATTTATTAATATTATTTCATTTTTGCTTGAGTTATTTCTTTTGTTACCTCACACACTTATCACAAGCCTCCTACCCGGGCTTTACCTGATAGGATTAGAATCGAGGATGGAGTAGTGTCGACCTTCGAGAAGCTTATGCTTCAGTGTAGGCACACGAAAAATCCTCACTCAAATTGGTCACTTCGTCGAATACGACTTTGGGACTAATTTGGGGACCATTTTAAGTAGGAATCTTAGCATCAGCCACACTTGTGATGATATCTGTCTTGTCGGTATGCTCTTTTTCTGTATTATTTTTCGTTTTTTGATATTTTATTGTTCACGCACTACACACAAGCCTTCTACTCGGGCTCCACCTATTAGGATTAGAATCGAGGATGGAGTAGTGTCGACCTTCAAGGAGCTTATGCTTCCATGTAGGCACACAAAAAACCTCACTCAATTTGGTTAACTATGACTATATGACCAAGTTGGGGGCCATAGTCACTTAAGACCCTAATTTAACCACACTGCCTTGAATGTTATCTATATGTTGTTTTTTTTTGTGTCACTTTACGTTGCTTCACCTCTTTCATTCTCTTAGCCTGACTTTTAGACCTCTTTCATTATCATGCATACTTTTAGGATGGCAAACACCCATATGCCTGTTGTATCTTCCCTATCTCTCTCTGAAGATGATCCATTGGGGGGTCATATCCAAATGGTCAGAGCAGCTATGACAGACGTCAGAAGATGTTTGGCCAAAGGTTTCGGAAGGTTCACTCCCTCAAAGTTGTCAACTAGGTTTTGTTCATAATGATTTAGAAGAGTTGAAAGGATTGTGGGAGGGTTTAAATCCAAAGTTTCAGACAGAATTCACAGAGATATACGGGAATATAGTAGATTAAATGTATGCGCATTTCAATACATCTGCTTTACAAGCCTTAGTTCACTTCTAGGACCCCACATTGTAGTGTTTTACCTTTAGCATGCTTGACTTAACTCCTACAATAGAAGAATATCAAGCTCTCCTTAGTACACCTCCCAATACAGGGAGTAAGGTCTACACTTACGATAGAAGGTCTACTTTACAAAGATCGCTATCTAAGTTCTTGGACATCTGACGTCAAAAGGCAAATAAAAGGTGAAGGAAGGAAGGAATTGCATTCCTATTGATTTTTGATAAGTCTTGCACGAACATGTCTACCCGAGAAAAGAGGTTTATCTCTTTTGGCAATGTGCATTTATTGTACAGTCATTTTTCTGAGGATCCAAGGCTATATAGAAGAGGAAGTGATTAAACTCTTCATCATAATAGAGCGAGGGATAAACCCAATTGTCCCTATCTTGGCTGAAACCTTCAGGTCACGAAACTACTGTAGAACTCAGGGCCAAGGAAGATTTTCTAGTTGTGCACCGATGCTGTTCATTTGGGTTTCAAGTCACTTGAAGTACCCAAAGGAATTTAAATATCGTCCAATCAAATTTAGCAGCTCTTGGAATACTTCCAAAAACACCATCGAGACTTCATTGCAGCACAATGGGACTTGAATGGCCTTGATGTCAAGGTGTGGAAGACTTTTCTATTCCACCTAAAGTTGGAGCAAGTGACCTGGAGAGCGACATGGGTACCTTCAAACCCGATAACATACCGATGTGGACAGTTGCCTTTTGTACCATTATTAGGGCCTTGGGGTGGGATTGCTTACTCACCTTTATTGGTTTTGCGTCAGATGTGATTAAAACAATTTGCACCAACCATCTATGGATTGGAAAATTGAGAATTCTCATACAGCTCTGAGAAGTTAAGTCCTAAGACCCAAGAAGTAATTGAAGCATGGAAAACGGTGCAGAGGATGAGCAGCAGGCAACATTGTGAAGGCACTACATAGGGATATGAAAACTGGAGAGCAACTAGACAGGGATGTGGACTTATTATTTCATTAAGGTCAGTAGAATCAGTTAATATCCTTGAAGAGAATGATGCCCAGCAATAGAGGGACTATAAACGACTGGAAGAAAGGAATCTCGTCCTAGTTCAAGAAAGTGAGGAATTAAAAAATGAAGTTAAGCACTGGATCCAACACACCACCCACACTCAAAGGAAATTAGAGGAGGCAAATAGGCGTGTTCATAGACAGACAGATCTGGAGAACGATAGAGATTCCCTAAACGTTGAATTCGTCCAGATGAGAAAACGAAATAGGAGGCTGCGAAGGGAAATTGAAGTTTTGCAGTCATGAGCTAAATCGTGGAAAGTACACTTCGAGTAGTTAAGACAGGAGGTACAAAGGCTCAACCATGTTGTTGAAGACCTCCAGGGTGCATTAAATGAACAAGTTGGTGCTTCACAAGAAGAAAACGTGTCCTTACAGCAAGAGACTGAGGCATTACAAAAACTAATGGAGGAGCAAAAATGCCAACTCACTGAAGTAGAACACACAAATGAACTTCTTCAAGAAGCAGTGGCAAACTTGGAATACCAGCTGAATGTATGCCAAACTGCAGGTGAGATGATATCAGCAGAGCATGAGCAGTTGAAGGAAAAGCACCAAAGGATGACCTTTGAGTTCACGACATGGAGAGACTAGTATAGAATCCTTCGACTCAACCATGAAGATGTGAAGAGGCAGATTGACCAAGCAATGGAAAAGTTGAGGCTAATGGCAATGATGGCAGATCGATTTGCAGAGTGAGCAACGACTCTTAGACAAGGCATCACACCCACACAACCCAGTGAATAAGATTTGATCGAATTCTTAGGGGTGATAGGGAGAGAGCTTGAGCGCTTTGGGTGTTACCACTAGATGTCGAAGTCTTTAGTCTTTGCATTTGATCGTTAGCCTAGTGTTTCTTAGGTTTTGTAAAAGTTTTCTTTATTTATAGAAGGAAGTTTTGGTTCAAAGAAAATCTTGCCTTCATATACATTGCACAATAAAACTATTTTTTGTTAGCTAAAACTCAGACTAATTAAATAATTACCTCCTTCTCTTATAATGAAAAAAGGAACAAAACTTTGCAAAATAGCTCGACAATCATCACCTCATCACCAATATTGGGCAAGAAGGAAAGCTAGATTCATGGAAGACCAAGTTGGCGATCAAGTTCAAGTTGTTCGGCAGGAAGTAGAAGCGTTGAAGGAACAAATGGCAAAAATCCTAGACATACTCACCGCTGGGAAAGCAAAAGCGGTGGCATGTGCTTCACTTTAGCCAGATTTGGACCAAAGCCAAGCGTTTGAGAATATTCTTCCATATCCTCCAGGGTTCACACCATAAATGATGTCGAATACACACATGGCAGGAGCAACATACCCGACATCTTCCCTTATGTAGGATCCTTATAGAGTCCATCATTAAGGAAGTCAAGTGAATAGCCTGGCACCAGTTTCAACCGAGGAATAGAGTAAGAAAATCTCTGAAGCTACAGGTAGCAAGGGGAGGTTAGAATTTTGAGAAGAAAGGTTGCGTGTGAATGAAGGCGTCGATGTTTATGGAAATACTGATGCGACATAGCTATGTCTGATGTCAGATATTGTCATTTCGCCAAAGTTCAAGATGCCAGACTTTGAAAAGTATAATGGAACTACTTGTCCATAGAGCCAGTCATGTATTGCCGAAAAATGTCCGCCCAAGCTCATGACGATAAGTTATTGGTCCACTATTTTCAGGATAGCTTAATCGGCCCTGCCTCTCATTGGTACATACAGTTGGACGGCTCGCAAGTACACAGATGGAAGGATTTGGCATACGCGTTTCTAAAGCAGTATAAATACAACATTGACATGGCACCAGACCGTTTAGATCTGCAACGTATGGAGAAGAATAGCGTTGAGACATTCAAAGAATATGCTCAAAGGTGGAGAGAAATGGTTGCACAGGTGCAACCTCCTTTGACCGATAAGGAGATGTCAGCCATGTTCATAAACACTCTGCGAGCTCCATATTATGACAGGATGATTGGAAGTGCATCCACAAATTTTTTGGATATTATAACGATTGGTGAAAGAATAGAATATGGAGTCAAGAATGGGAGGATTACAGACGCGATAACGGAAGCCAACATAAAGAAGATGATGACTCCAAAGAAAAAAGAAGGAGAAGTGCATTAGGTTAGCTCAGGACAAAGAGTCATGACCCAAATGCCAGCATCAACCCTTGGACAAGCAAATTATACCCAGGCTCCTCAACACGGAGGACAAGGTCAACCTAACACTTTAAATCAGTGAGGTGTTAAGAGTAATTGGAGACAGACACGTTTTGACGCAATTCCCATGACATGCAATAAACTTTTACCATAGGTTCTTCAAAATCATCAAGTCGCACTTGTACCTCAGGAGCCTATACAACCCCCATATCCTAAATGGTATGACCCTAATGAAAAATGTGAATATCATGCAGGGGCCATAGGGCACTCTACTAAGAATTGCTACCCACTGAAGAACAAAGTACAAAGTTTAGTAAATGCAGAATGGTTGAAATTCAAGAAGGCAGAAGAAGAGTAGGATGTTAATCAAAACCCTCTCCCAAACCATGGGGGCCCTACTGTAAATGTGATAAAGGCATCCACAGAGCACTTCTAGAGTAGTGTCCATGATCTAAATATATCTATGAAACTACTCTTTCAAATTCTCTACGATGCCGGATATCTCTCAGCAAAAGTTTTGGACAGTGGTGCCCAGGAGACTGATCATGAAAAGGCATGTTTATTCCATAAAGGGTTGATTGGACATTCTATAGAGGATTGTGATGAGTTCAAGCATGAGGTGCAATGATTAATGGATGCAAAATTGATGATAGCAAGTTAGATGAATGCTCAAGGGTGTGGTGTAGGCATGGTTTCCCACATGTCAGGTTTCGAAAAGAGTTTGAAAGAAGTGTCACCTCCATCAGAATCGTTAACCATCCATTAAAAAGAAAGTGCAAGTGTCGTTGTTCGAGTTCAATTGCCCAAGCCAATAGAAATAGAAGTACCATGTCCTTTCTCTTATAAGGATAATTGAGTTGTACCTTGGAAGTATGAGTGTCAATTCATCACTGATAGCATTGCCATTAAGTCTGACGTCTCAGCAATTGGCGGACTAACTAGCAGTGGTAGGTGTTATACACCAGAAAATTTGAAAAGCATCTCAAAAGAAGAAGAGGCGAGACAACGAAAGGGTAAAGTTGTGGAAATAGAAGGAAATATAGATGATCTTGATAAATCTTTTACTGAAAAAGTCGCTATGCCAGGAAGCAAGATAGGCCAGAAGTCAGTTTCAGAAGAAGAAGCGCGAGAGTTTTTGAAGTTGATCAAGTAAAGTGAGTATAAAGTGATAGCACAGTTACATTGCACCCCAGCTCGTATATCAATTTTATCGCTCTTCTTACACTCTGAACCCCATCGCAAAGTTTTACTCGATGTCTTGAATCATGCACACATAGGACATGACATTTCAGTGCAAGCACCCAGTGAAGTTGTGGGAAACATAACTGCTACAAACTATATCACCTTCAAGGTTGACGAGATCCCTCCTGAGGGCACGAGGCATACAAAGGTGTTGCATATCTCCGTGAAATGTAAAGACTACCTTGTGGGAAGGGTTCTCATTGACAATGGGTCATCTCTAAACATAATGCCAAAATCCACATTGGTGAAGCTTTCAGTAGATTCCTCGCACTTAAAGCCAAGTAGTATGGTTGTTAGAGCCTTTGATGGTGCCCGGAGGGAGGTTATCAGAGACATATACATTCCATTATGTATTGGGCCTTCGACATTTAGTGTAACATTCTAAGTGATGGATATAAACTCTTCATATAGCTACTTACTTGGACGACCGTGGATTCATTCAACGGGTGCTGTACCATCCTCATTACATTAGAGATTGAAATTCATTGTGGATAACAGTCAGGCTACTATTTTTGGGGAAGAAGATATGTTTGTGATGAAAACAACATCGTTTTTGTACATTGAAGCGGCAGAAGAATTATTTGAATGCCCGTATCGATCTTTTGAGATCGCTAACACCACTGTCTTTCCGACTAAAGGTTGGGATATAAATCCTTATTCGGCTAAGACAACTTTAATGGTTGAAAAGACGATGATAAAAGGTGGTTTCCATATGCATAGAGTACTGGGGCGAGACAATCAAGGAAATCCAGAGGTAATTTGCCTCCCCAAAAATAAAGAAAGATTTGGATTGGGGTATAAACCAACGTATTCTAACCGAGAAAGGGTTAGAGCGAAAAAGAGAGAGCAAAGAAGTGCACGTTTTGAGGGACGAACAGTCAAAGGAGAAATGATGATTATACCATACTTATTTGAAACTTTCAAGCCAGGTAAATCTACCTCCGACAATGGTCAGCTTGTAGAATGTAGCAAATGTTTCAATCCATCAGTCACCTTTATCTCTGAAAGCACGCCCTTATCTCAACAGTTGTTTTACCCATGCCCTCCGGGGCATGATCTGCGCAATTGGGAAGTTAGAAAACTGTCAGAAGTCACTAAAGCACAAAAGTAATTACCGTTGCCCTTATGACTAAAGGGCTTAATGTTGTCCTTGTAATAGGGTCTTTCTAATATTTTGTTGTTTAAGCAATCTCGATGTCCAACAACTACTTGCATTTTGTTTTTTCTCTCTAGTATGAATGAAAGAGATT
>JAOANK020833004.1:0-10527 GCA_026257165.2 Telfairia occidentalis | reverse complement strand
CTAAATAATTTCAACGTTATGATTTTTCAAAGTACCAATTGTACGACCATTCAAGATTTTTGACTATCATAATGAAATTGAAAATTTAAAGAAAAAATAGAATTTAATGCTGTAAAATTATAAATAATAATATGATAATTATTGAATCTTGTCTAATAAAGTATTAATTCATAACAAATCAAAATGACACCGATCATTTTGTTTGTTTATGGAGTACAATATAAATTAAAACAAACGACAAGACATAGTCAATTCAAATGTACGATCGGTGTAAATAAAATTTTATAATAATTTAAATTTGATATTGAATATAATTCAATGGTAATCGAAAACCATAAAGTGCTTTTTGCTATTTTTTAATAATAAAAATAGCTATATTTTGTTTTAACATTTTGAAAATTTGCCAAAAAATTATCCTCAAGTAAACTAATAGTTTCAATAAAATTTAAAAATTGGAAGAATAATAATTAAAAAAAAAAAGTTGTAATCGTTAACATCCAGAAATATGGGAATAATTTTGATTGGGTAATTAAACTATTGGCTGAAAATTCAAGTCCATTATTTTTCAATATGCATATTCAATACATACAAACACAATTCTACTTCCAATAACTTAACAAAATTGCAATTTGATTTTGACATTTTTCATTTTAAATTTATATTTATATTTTCAATTCTCTCGCTATCACAAGCTGTCTCGCATCTTCATATTCTTTAATAAAATGTGCGTTTTCCAAGTTGCAAAGTTGAGTTTTCCCCCTATTATTGTAAGCAATTGATCACCATCAAAATTATGTTCTTTAGAAAAATTATTGTTATATAAATTTTAGTAAAATAATAAATTTTGAACCGGTAATATTAGGAAGAAAAGCTACATATATTTGAATATTATAGGTTAAATTATACACTTTCACGTTTGTATTTTCGGCATGGTATCCATTTGATCTTTAAATTAATAAAAAGTATCAGTTACACCCTTAAATTATATTTAGAATTATACATATTGTAAATTCATAGCTAATAAAATACTATCGTGGTATTCCATTAGATAAAATTTTAATAAAATGACACAATATAACGATTTTTGTTATATTATTTTTTACATAAACTTTTTCTTATCCAACACTTGATTTTAACCTATTTAGTACAAATACATGCTCATGTTAACACGTTAGTACATGTCATTGAAGCTATATGTTATTAATTTGTTAAAATTAAAATAAAGATACACCCTTGGAGTTTTAATTTTTGCCGACGCAAAACATCAGTTGCATCACTTCCTAAAACGTTGAAGAAATATCCTACCGATGTAAAAAAAAAAAGAAATGTCAAGGGACGTTTTGCTGAGACTACATAAGAACTGAAATAGTTAATTTTTAAAATTTGAGAGATTAATTAAAATAGACATTTTGAATGCTTAGAGACCAAACTAGAATAAACCTGAAATTTTAAGAATAAAAAAAATGGAGATTTCGAAAGTTTATGGAATATTATTAAAATGAAAATGTTGCATGTGTTGTCGTTTGGCCTTATAGTGAGAAGGGGTGACAAAGATGTGGCAACTCAATATTAGAAGTCAAAGTGGCATCATGATCCATTGGGGTTGGTAGCCTCACGCTTAAACTGCCTTTATTGCAATTGCATCCCACTTCTTTTTGGATAATCATACGCTTAGGTCACCGTTTTGTCTATTAAATTCACAAATTATACTCAATCTTTCTTAGCCAAATTAAACATATCTCAATTCATTAAGACATATTTTCTAGATTAAAAGGTCGTGGGTTTAAATTACCATTCCCACATTTGTGTTGAATTCAAAATATTCAATCCCTTCTAATTCAAACTCACAACCTTTTAATCAATGATTTATATTTTAACTAATTGAGCTATGTTCAGTTTAACAAATTTATTATATAAGTTGTTGATGCGAATGGTGTCAATCTAATGATGGTGCCATTAAATTAAATTACATAATTTTGAATGTTAATTCTACGTATAAGTTTTTATAGTTCATAAAGAATGGTGCATTATGTTTATTGGATAAGTTTAGTTGATTTTGGTACATCTTGATGTAAAAATGGCAAAAACAAGTGGAAGCTAAACAAAGTATTAAAGCTACTCGTTGCATATCCTATTTTTTAAGTTATAACATATCATTTTTTTAAGATTATGATTCTCTATTTTTTCTATCATTCGAGAAATAAAAATTTGAGAGTTTCGAAATGTTATCTCCAGAAAAACTTTGATATTTATGTGTAAAAGGAAAATCTTGGCTAGTTGTTAAAATAAATTTTAAAAAAATGATTGATACAATTGACAATGTATAATTCATTATTGAAATATAATTGTTAAGAGTGTAAACTTTGTCCTACATTGGTTAGAAAAGAGAGAGATTCATGGTATGTACTTGAGTACAACTATTTCTATTAGTTTGAAGTTTTTTGGTTTGAAACCAAAAACAAAACCATAAAAACTATGCCTGAAGTGGAGATATTTCAGGTGTTAAGTTGTCCTTCTTAATAATAATTAATAATTAATATTAGATATACGAGTCAATAACTAATTTAAATATAATCAATGAGTAGCATAGTTAGTTCTCAACTAAAATTATTCCTGATTTAAAATCACTATTGAAAGAAAGACGATATTGTTGTTCTTAAAACGAGATTTTTTTTAGTACAACTTAAAACGAGAATTCAAGTCTCCTTTAAGATCCAAAGAAAAATTAGTTCTCAATTATAATACCATATTTTCTAACGTGTACCTGAAACATAATTTAAAAAAAAGAAAGAAATTCAATTAGCAATAATGTGTTTTAAAATTACGTTTTGAATAACATGTAAAATATTAATTTTGTTAGTCCTCAATTAAAAAAAAGATGGAGAAGAAGATGAAATGCAGACGTAAGAATGACGGAAGAAAGAGAAAAAATGATTGAAGGAATTTTCGATTTTGTAAGCTTATATTGAGAAGTGGTGAAGAGAAGAACAAAGTCAATTACGCGTCAGTTTAAGAAGAAGGCACTTGGCATATTAAATGTGAAAACGACTTTTAAATTATTATTATTATTTTTGTATTTATATATATATATATATATATAAAAGACTTTATAATTATTTTTTTAGGGGGGTTGCTGAAAGTGAAAGCGCATTATATTATATTTGTTTTAGGGAAAGGGACCATTCCGACATTTTGCAGAGGAAGCTTGTTCAAGTTAAACGAAAAAGACATTTGAGACCACTATGATTACTTGATTACTGTACCAAATAAATAAATAAATACGAGAAATATCTAAATATACAATTTAATCTCTTCTCTTATTATTTTTTATTTTTTTATATTTTTACTTATTAATTATTATCACAAAACTTTACAATTTATAAAAAATGGTGGTGTAATGCCAAAATATATTTTATAGAAAATTTTATTCGTTGATCTTGACTTTGTTTTTGTTAATTTTAGTTTTAAAGTTTTAATTTTATCAAATAAATTTTAAATTTGAATAAATAGGGCCATTACTTCAATTAATTAAGATACATTTTTTATAAGAATTGTGTCAGGCAAATGATGAGCACTTTTTTGGATGATAATATTTATTTTTATGGAACTGATACTTTGTGGTCATGTTGGATGCTTTTGTTATTGGAATGTTTTTTTGTTTAAGATTTTTACCCACTCAAATTTGTTGGTAGGTTCAAATATTTTTATAGTTCAATTTCCTGTTAATTTTTGAGGATGTGACGTATTAATTTCACATCTGACTCAAGTTCATGGCTTATTTTTTATGAAATTGAAAGTTTAACATTAAAATTAATAAATTAATTAAGGCAAGTACGTGGGTTAAAAATAAAAAAGTTTTCCCACATTTTATGAATTGCGTCGGAAGCACTCTTTGTTTTAATTCAATAAAATAAATATCCTCACCTATATAAACTCGAAAATGTATGATTTGATTTTGTAATAATTTATCCGATTTAAAATAGTTTTTTGTTAAAGAAAATGAATCCTTAAGAAATCTAGTATACTTGACGAACAAACTCAAAAGAAAATATCAATCTTAAATTCATACACCATCATTCTTTCAATGTAGTTGGGTGAGAAATTTTTTTTTTATAAAAAATTTAATACGTAAATGCTGAAATTGAAAATTGTAAAAGATCATATGTGAAATTGAAAAATAATTGAAATATTGAAAATTAAATTATATACGTAACAAAATAATATAGCTAAATTAATTTTTTTAAAAGATAATACAGCATTTCATTGCAGAAGAGTTAGAAATTGAAAATTTGAAAAGTATGAGGGTAGACTCATACTAGTGGTCAATGACAACCAAAAAAATAACATAACATAATTTATTTATATTTATTTGTCAGTTATTCAGTTCTTTTATATTTATTTAATCGTATAAGTAAAATGTTAAAAAAAAAAAAAAAAAAAAAAAAAAAAAAAAAAAAAAAAAAAAAAAAAAAAACTTTTTTTAATTAACTGTACTAAAAAGAAAAGAGGAGGAGATTAAACATTGGTTTAAAAAAGAAACTAGAGATGCTCAGCTATATTTGAATTGATAAAAAATATATATATATATATATATATATATATATATTAAACTATATTTTTTTTTTGTTTTAAAAAATATAACAAGTATGAGTTTCTTTTTATACATGCTTAGAGGAAAGAAAGTTCATTTTTATAGATATAATAATTAAGAGTTGTACTCAAAATAATAATAATAAAAAATAAAAGTTAAAAATCACATTAAATTAATATAGTATGTTAATATTTAAAGAATTAATTTCCGCGTGTAATTTGCCGTACGCTAGTCAATTATTTTTCGATGAAACGTATCGATTCATTCATACGCATTAAAAAAAATCGTTGCCTACTAATTTTTATAGGTTAAATTTTAAATTTAATCAATAATATTTCAAATTTATGTTAAATAGGTTAAAAAAGAGTACAAAAATCAAGCATAACTCAGCTGTTTTAATGCATATTTTCCTAATTAAGAGGTAATAGAATAGAAAAATAAAAGGTTAAAAAAAAGTTTATGTTGGATAGGTTTCTAAATTTAAAAAAATTTTAATAGTTACATAAACTTTCAATTTTGTATCTAATATGCTCTAAATTTTAAACATATTTAATAGGTCTTTGAATTTATTTATTTTTTAATTAACAAATCTATGAGATATAAAAGTGACTTTTTTATCTAATAAGATCTCAACTTTCAATTTTGTACCTAGTAAAACTAAATTTTAAAAAATGTTAAATAGATCAAGGACTTATCAAATAAAAAATTGAAAGTTCAAAATCCTATTAAACATAATATTAAAAGTTTATGGATCTACTTGATATTTTTTAAAGTTTAAGAACCTAATAGATACACAATTAAACATTGAGAGATCTATTAGACACATTAAGGGACCAATTAAACACAAATGTGAAAGTTCATAAACTAAATTTATAATTTAACCTATTTATTATTTCTCAGGATAAACATAAGTATACAACATTTTTACTATAAATTTTTTATTTGTTCTATAAAATTAAAATAAAAATATTTTTCTTATAAGCATATAAAAAAAAAAAATTCAATTTATCTCTTCATTCGAGTGGAAATGGTGGGTTTGAGCATAACTCAACTAATGAAGCTATCACTTACCCTTTTGTTTTAAGGCCAAATTTCTAAAGTTACCGTGGTTTTTTATTTTTTATATTTTTAGACATCGCTTATTATTATTTTTTTAAAAGGTCAAAATTTCTAACCATAGAGTCGATGTAAAAAAAATTGTGTATACTTTGAACCTATTTCTGTTGCAATTTATAAAGTGTAAGAGGAATATGGTATATAGCTGTGTAGAGAAAGAAAGGTATATAATATACAGAAAATGAACATGCAGAGGGTACAGGTGGCTATTCGAGTGAGAGAGATGAGCCAATAAAAATACTTTGGGAATTTCGAGGACCGTATAGACTACTCTCTACCAACAAAATAACAATAATACTAACAAAAATCCATGTATTTAAACATTATTGTATATAACTATATATAAAATGCTTGAAACGAAGTTTGTAATTTGAGAATACAATAAGTTAGAATGTGAACTTTTTGCTTCGATTACTGAAAAATAATCTATGTGCGTCGGTCCTTGATTGTACACATTGCATTACATTTGCTTTGGGGGATGGGTATATATGTGAAAGGAGTGAAAATATTTGTTGGGGTTTGGTTTTTCAACAAAGTATAATTCAAAGTTGTGGGAGTTTGTTAAAGATTTGACAAAGGAGAGATTAAAATGCAAGGCATTATACATGGAAGCGGTTTGAGTAGGGACTAGAGAGACTTAGTATTATGTCAAATATACATCTTTAATTTGGTGTGTGTATGCAATTGCAATTAGATTCTTCTTTGGAATTCTCAATTCAAACCCTTTTTATATATACTAAACTCTTTTAATGCATCTTCTCCAAGAATGTTTTTCTTTTTCGTTACATAATAAATGAATCTTTTCTCTTTTCTAAGTTTGTACCACTTAAAAATTTCATACTATATGGAGAGATGTGGTTTTGTATCTTCTCTTGATCTTCTAGCTGATGTGAGACGATGTTTATATCGTAACAATTTTATTTTTCATCTCTTACTTTCATACCCGTTTCAATATGCAATATGATTGTTAGTGTTTCTTGTCGACGATTCTCCTTAATTTGTATTAGATTATATAATAAATGTTTAAAAAAAAATTCTAATTTTTCTCATTAGATTTTTAGTATTTTGAAAGATTATTACGCTAGAAAAAAATTAGAACATACAATTTACACTTTTACAAAAATTTAAGGTGATTCAAATATTTGTCATTCGTATACTTAGATTATCACAAAATTTTTACTGTGAATGACTTAATTGTTACATTGTTATAAGTACAAACAATAAATTTTACAAAAATAGAAAGAACAAAAATATTATAAGAGTCAAAATATAGAGACACACGTATGTACATTTATATAATTGAACCATGCAAAACAAAGGCGGATATATTTATCTTTTTGATATCCATATAATTATATGAGCAAAATTGTTGTTTAATAAAGATTTAAATGTGGAGATGGAGAATAAAGGTAGGGATTCAAATCTATTATCCGAAAGGTGAAGTTACATTCTAGAGGATGGACTGTAAATATCGTTTTTCTTTTATTTGTTATTTAGTTGAAATTTTTCAATGGTCAAGAACGACATAATGAATGGTCCAAGTCAACTGAAATACAGACAAAAATAGTATGCTAATTTCTTTATAGACTTAGAGCAAGGTATATTCTAGCTTTATCCAAGCTTTCACATTGACTATGAGTGTGTGTGGAGGAAGGCTCTTTTTTTTTGGGTTAAATAAATATTTGTCTTCATTGTCTACATGAATCCCACGGGCTAAGTATAAGTTGTTTAGGATATTCTTGCTTTCAACACAAACCACTACTTTGGTACTCCATTTTCCTTCTCTTTTCATATTTCACCGCTCGCACATATTTTTCCTTTTCTAGCTATTTACATGTCGTGTCTAAGCATTATAACTTTTAATAGATCTTGTAAGTTCATTAAAAATGGATGTATTTAAATAAAAGACGCCAAGTAGTTCAATTTAGGAGTACATATCCGATGAAATAATAACGTTGATGCTCTTGTTGTCAATTGAAATTAAGACCTTCTTTCTTTAATTCCTACTCAAGTTAATCATAGCCTAAAGTAGCGATAACTAAATAAGTTAGGAGACTATGAAAGAAGTAATGGTGGTCAATATGACCATGTCTTTAGCGTGTTCTAGTCCTTAGGTGTGTGCATCGACCAAAAAACTATGCTACCAAAGCTCAATTATGAATATTGTGAAAACAATTCGATCTTGAGCTTTATGAGGAAACAAAGGAAAGAGATGTTTAGAAACTTAAGTTTATTAATATCATCCTCTAGCTCTAACATTCTAATTTTTTTTTGTTTGGTTAGCATAGAAAGACTTATAATTCATTCAGAGGGAGGCTAGTATCTTCTTATTTATAATTCCCCACATTCAATTGAAAATATCTTACTGGCTCCTTAAAGAAAACAGACGAGCATATGTAAGTAAACGTATGTGTACACTCCCTCACACTAGACAACACAGCAAGCTACTCATGTGTACAACAACTAGCTACTCATGTGCCAAATTAATTGTGAATAGACAACAAGCAAGTTGTGTTAAGATGTAGAGCACAATTCATCAATCGAGCTTTAATCATGGAGAATCGTCATACAAGGATCGAGGAAGATTTCAGAAGCTGAAATTTCTTGCTGTCCAGAGCGAACTGTTGAGAAAAGTGAAGCCAAAACTAAAAAAGGAAATCTATATAATCACCTTTTCCTTTTAGGATTTGGTTTTGCAACATTTCTTTTTCCTATTAAGTTTTGGTGTGAGCCTCTATAAATACACTTATAACTTCTGAGATCTATATGCATAGAAACACATATAGAAGTCTAGAAATCTAGAGATGTAGATATCTAGAGTGAGTGTTTTTTTGAGAGAAAGAGGTGTGTGGACTTCCTAGAGAGAACAAACCCTTTTAGAGAGTGTTCTTTCGTATTGGTTTTACTAACCAAGAACACTAAGAGTGTGATTGTACGACGAGGTTTAATTGACTGTTTCTCCTTTGTAATCTTCAGCTGTTTTAGTGGAACCTACAATTGCAGGAACTAGACGTAGCCATTTTCGTTGTTGGGGTGAACCAGTATAAATCTTGGTGCCAAGTGTCTCTTTCCCTAAATCTCTTTACTTTCAGTTTTATTAATCTTGTGATCTGATTTGTGGGTTGTTTGTTTAAGGAATCAAAATAATCTTTAGACTATTAAGTTCGGGCCTAGTTTGTTATTCGCTTTCGTGAATTGTTTGGTTTATTTTGATTTCTTTCCCAACAACTAGTATCAGAGCTTCCAAGTTTAGAAGCAATGGGAGATAGATTTGGATCAATTCACAAGTTTAATGAACAAGATTTTAGTTATTGGGAGATGCAGATTCAGCCCTTTCTAACTTACAATAAACTTTACAAAGCTTTGAAGAAGAGACCTACCGGAATGGATGATGAAGAATGAGAAACTTTGAATGAACAAGCGGTGGTCATTATCAAATTGGCATTGTCACAGGAAGATGCAACTTTGGTGGCAAATGAGACCGTTGCAAAAGACTTGATGGAGGCTTTGACAAACAGGTATGAAAAACCCTCACCCAACAATAAATGTTATCTCATTAGGCGATATTGCACGTATAGAATGGATGAGAATAGTTCAGTCAATGCTCACATAAGTGAGATGAAAAATTTGAGGAATCAGTTAGAGTCTGTTAATATCACATTTTTTGATGAGGTTAATGCTATTTTACTTTTAACGTCCTTGCCTGATTGTTGGGAAACTATGAAGACTGCAGTGTCTAATTCATTAGAAAGTGACAGTCTTAAGTTTTCTGAGATCTGTGATACAACAATTGCTGAAAAACTTTGTAGGAAGAGTAGTAGTTCTAGTAAAGAGTCTATTTCTGGGTTAACACTGTTAGTAAGGGTAAGGAAAAAGTTGTGGAGGAGCGCCATTGTAACGCCCCGTTATTTAATTTGGCCAACTATGAAGATTATTTAGAATTTAATTATTCTAAATAATTTGGATTTTATCTTTTCATATTATTTGAATAAAAAGAATCTAATTGATTCATTAGATAAAGATACGATAAGATAAAATAAAGAGAAATTTGGATTTGGGAAATATCCTTAAATAAAGCCAAATTATTCATTAAACCCCACAACTAATTTTGGTTAATAAAAGAAATAACCATCTTCTTCCCCAAACCGCTCTCACACTCTCCTCCTTTTCTCATCACTCCCCATCACCTTCACTCTCACTCTCTCCTCCTCCCCCGTTCTCCGGCGACTGGCAACAGCACACATACCAGCGGCGACGATGGTGGCAACAGTCTCTCTCTCTCTCTCTCTCACATGTGTGAAACCCACAAGAGGGGTCTCCTCCGACGAGTCCTCCAACGGCAGCCACACACCAGACCTCTGACAGTAGCCCAGACCTACAGCGGCGGCGACACACACAAGCGGTGAACGTAGGGAGTTTTTTTCCTCCAACAGTGAGCTTCAAACGCGCGTAAGAAGGATTAGGCAAGTTTTTTTGGCGAGTGACCTAGCCCATTGGATAGATTAGGGACTGAACTACAAAACCCGAAGAAAATCGATCTCGGCGGTAGGCTGCGGCGCGTGCGTGGGCGGTGCTGAAAAATAGTCTGTCGCGTGCTGATCAGTAAGCTCGGTATAGTTCCCTTCTTCCGAAAATCCTAACAAAGAAAGTTAAAGACTAAAAATCAAGATTTTCTCTAATAACCTTAACCTTTGGAAAATATGTAGGAAAATCGGTTGGGAGATTTATCAGCTTAACAAGGATTTGTTGGGGTTAATGCCCTAAACCTTCGTGGTCTTGTAATTTTATTCAAATTATTTATTTAATAAAATAAGAGTTAT
>JAOANK020832895.1:0-10528 GCA_026257165.2 Telfairia occidentalis | reverse complement strand
GATAAACACAAAAACTTGATCATAATGTATACAATAAGAAATAACATATCGATCATATACATATTAGTATTTTCAACCTTTAAAATATACATAATGTTCATATATCTGATATATAGACGCAAAATATATAGAACATAGGGAGAACTTTTACCCTAATGTATAAAAAACAAAATCCTACCTTTAGCAAACAACATGGCAGAGAATCGTGCTGATAACGTATTATAAAATGAACACAAAAACAAGAACAAAATAAGAACACAAAAGAGAAAAAGATGAAGAGAAGAAAGTAGAGAGGAAGAGAGAATTCTTATTGAGTTATGATTTACAAATGTTCCATACAACCACTATTTGTAAGATTTACAATGGTGTAGGTTACATAATTCAAAATGTGTAACCTTCATGGTATAATGGGTGATAAAGAGGATAATGAATGTGGAATTGTGTAACTCATGGAGGTTATGAATATCTACATAATTATTATATTTATAATTGAAATAAATTTTTAATGACTACTAATATATCATAGATACACTAATATTATATTTAAATGAATTTTGAATAAGTGATGATAAACTGCTGATACACACTAATGTAATACTTGTATTGTATTTTGAACAAATTATGATATATTATTGATACACTAATGATGTGCTTATAATGCATTTTGAATTAGTATTGACATACAATTGAAATACCAATATGATGATACACTCATATTTGCTATATTAACATTATCATTGATATACTTTTTTTTCTCTCTAAATTTAGTATATTAGTCAATAATATGAAGTAGATTTGTCAGTTGATATACCAAATTAAATGTAACTAATATATTATAAGAATTTTAAAAATAGAATAAATTAACTGATATACTTTATATTTAGTATATTAGTTGACACAATTAATGCAATTAAGATATACCATGATAAAACCTAAATAAAATCGTCGAAATCGAGCTAGTTGAATGAAAACAACTTCACATCAAAAGGATACAAAAAAAAAAAAACAAAAAACAATATTCACTATAATCGAACAAACAACGTTCATCATAATATAATTAAAAATATGGTAAACTTTATATTTAGTATATCAATAACTGATATACCAAATATAAAGTATATCAATCCTAAATATAAAGTATATAAAATATACCTGCTGATACATATCTGATGGTAAAATTGGAAGAATAAAAAATATGTAAATCAAATTTAAAATTTTTTCCAGATTTACAAAGTTGAAAAATCTTTACTAGATTTGCAAATACTTTTATGGTTCTTGCTACCCATTACACTTTTCCTTTATTAAAATTGTCTTATACGATAACAATTAAAATTAAATTATTATAAAAAAAATAGAATGAGTAATATAAAAGATTATAAAGATTAAATGTGGCTTTATGTGAAAGAAACATATTTGTGACACCTTAACCCAAGAAGTCGCGTCTCATAGAAGTTTGAAGGACAAAGTGGTATGTATTTTAAAAAGAATTTGTAAATATTTAAACGTTAAAGATGATTTTGTGTGAAAGGATACATCTGTTTGTATAGACTACTAAATAATTGTGCCCCGTTAGATGTGATCTTGTGTGGAAAGGACATGTCTATTTGTAAAGACCAATCCAACGGACATGCCGATCTGAACAATTGGATTCCATTAGAGGTGACTTTGTGTGAAACGACGTGCCTATGCAAAAACATATAAATGAACACATCAACCTGAAATTCATGTCCCGTAAGAATTTGAAGGGCAACATGAACATGTATTAAAAAGTTGAGGACAAGATTGGAAAGTTAAAATTCTCCTTCATGCCCCCTTTTAATATAGTATAGATTTACATAATTTCTATTTAACTATTTTATTTCAATTCTTTTTTTTTTCTTTTTCAATTAAATAAACATCAATCAAAAAAAATATTTAGAATGGTAGGGTAAATTTTATGTTTTCATTTTAATTTTTTTTCTATATTATTGTATTTTGTATTTTATTTTTCTAAAAAAAGAAAGCTCATATATTCTTAAAGATTGAAATATAGTGTTTAAAAGAATGTAATTATATATTATAAATGGTGTAAATAACTAAAAAATTTCTTAGTTTCTTTTTTTTAAGTGATCCTATATACATTTATTTTAAGAAAAAAAATAATTTATAAATGTAATAATAAAAATTATGTTAAAATTATCATTATAAAAAATTAATATAAAATTAAATTATATACTAAATTCATATAAACATTTTAATAACAATTAACATTAAACTCTGATAGAACTAAAAAAAAAAAAAAACCTTTAAACTTTAATATTTTGTATTGCAAAATAAAACTACAAATTCTTATCGCACTGTTACATAGTACTATAATATAATAGAAACATCCAAATTTCCCTATAGCTACATAAGCTTTATTAAGTTAAGGCTAATTGCCCTCACAATGGAATACAAAACTGATAACAATTCGTTAATTTTGTTTAGGTAATGAACGTCAAAAACTCTCCAAAAGAAGAAAAGAGAGAGTGTAAAGGAAAGAGTTAAGGACGGTTCTTGGTATTCATGCTCTTCTTGACACACTCTGCATTTTCTTTTACAAATTGCTTAGATTCTTTGGCAGTCTCAACCACTGTGTCTTTTGCCCTTTGGGCTGTGTCCTTTGCTGAGTCCCATGCTGCTTCCATTGTCTGCTTTGCCTTCTCTGAAACCTCATGGGCTGTTGCATTAAACATGCGCCCCATATCCTGTGTCTTCTGGCTCACCTACAATTAATTTAGAGAGGAAGAGAGAGAATTGAGAGGAACCTTGACCAATTTTTTAGAGAGGCTAGAGAGAGAGGGAATGGAGTGAAATTTTCTAGCCAAATTTGAAAGCTCACAAGGAAAAAAAAAACTGTTTTTAAAAGTTTACTGATATTATTTTTTATTCCAAATTTAGCTAACACTTCAAAAGTATCATAGCTTGGTACTCCAAGACTAGATTCATTCTCCTACCTTCACATTTTTTGACAAGTAAAGAAATACAAGACTTCAATTTTAAGAAGATGAGAGATAAACCAAAAAAGTTGTTAATTGACCAGCTTAAAGGGTAAAATATACTTCTTGGTCCATGAAATTTGAAATTGATGTTTATTTGATCGTTGAGATTTCAAAAGAAATACTTTAATCTCTTAGTTTTGAAAAGTGGTTCTAAATGGTCGTTAATCATTTTTTTTAACATGTGGAAGTAGATTCAAATCAATGACTTTTCGGTCGAAAAGATATGTTCTAATGAATTGAACTATGTTCGATTTGACATATTAACCATTAGTTTACCTAATAGAATGCTGATGTGGCGATAAACATAATTCAAAGAATAGAAAAAAAAAGTATTGAAACAGCGACGAATTAAAAGTTGAAAAAGTTTATTACATGTTCTGCAGTAGAGAAAGCCATATCTTTCATCATATTTTCGGCGGGCATCATTGCTTCATCTCCTCCTGGGTTTATGGCATCTTTGGCTTCTGAGGCATCCTGTGGTGAATTTGTCTACGATACGCCAAAATTTAACATTTGTTAAAACTCAGGGTTTATTACGAACTTAAGTATATCTTAAAGATAATAGCTTTGAATCCCTACCACTTGTTTCGATGATTATATTCTAAAAATAAAAAATAAAAATCTTTATGATTATTCACTCATCTCGGTGTCAAACTCTGGTTGATGTAAATATGAAGATGAATAATTCTCCATGTTTAATTGTCAAAGGCCAATAGATTTAAGATTTAAAATTTTATACCTCACATATAATCTCCTAATGAAGAATTGTCAAACATAACTTTTCCTTTTACTTACCGGAGGTTGAATTTTAATTTTATTCTACTATTTAAACTTTCTAACTTTATTCTAATTTGGTTTTAAACTTGTAATTTTTTCTAAAAAAATCATTTTAACCTTGGAAGTAAATATTCTTACAAATTATATTTTTTTAAATAAAATAAAATTATGTATTCTTTTCAAAAGAGAGTCCTTGTGTTAGAAATCATGTGGAAACAACTTTAACTAGACATAAACGAACTTAATTTTGTATTATTGTTCAAAATCTAATACAATATCGACGTAAATATTGAGCTTTGTAGGACAATACTTACTTGAATAAATCTAGGGTTAGAAGCCAAAAGGAGGGTACGGTTGAAGGTAGTTAATCTCCTTGCAATTGCAGCACCGAGATGGCCAAACTCTGGAAGGCTTTTGAGGAGGGTAGAGCTTGCCATTTTTCTGCTTTCCAACTTTGAAAAAAGAGAGGAGAAATTTGAAGAGTGTGAATTAATTGAAGAGTGGCAATGAGAACTGAAAATTTTATAGAGGAAGAAAGAGGCCAAAAACAGTTTCGGGTCGAGAAAATCAGAGCATTTTGCGCAGATGATTGGCCAACAGTAAGTCAAACAACCCACATTTCTAGGGCACTTCCCCTACAGCTTTTTCTTTTGGATTTGTTCTTTTGTTTTATTTCCTTCTGAATTTTTTTTTACGAGCTTTTCTCTTTTATTTACAAAGTTTCACGTGTAAATCCTATTTTCATCCAACCAAACTTTTAAACATTTTATTTTAATTCCCAACTTTAGTCCACTTTAGTCCTTGTCTTTCTGTTGTTTTAGTAAATTTATGTAATTGAAACTTTGACATACACGTCTTTTATATACTTTGTAAGTAGATCGTATGCATAAATAAGTTTTTGAAGTTACATGCAATATGGTTAATGTTGAATTTCAAAACATATTTAGATTTTTTCATGAAGGATTAATAAAATACCAACAAGAAATAAAATAGTTTTAAGGTAAAATTTAGGGATTCAAACAAAACGTTGCAAAGTTGAGGATCCAAAATAAAATAATTGAAAGTTTAATGTTTAAAATGAGATATGTATGAAAGATGAAAGATTAAGACAATATGTAAATCTAAGAATTTTTACAATGGTGGCGTATGTCAAGACACATTTTAATTGGTTAAGTTGTCTGTTCATACAAGATTTCTAGCGAATTTTAATTCGTGGAAATGTGCTTGATTCTATTGATTTTGATGTGAAAGTAGTTGAATTTCTAATATTATCCTCTGATACTTCCTTTCGTATGTATACTTTGATTTGAGGGTTAATGAGTTTGTTCTCGAATTGAAAGAGGTTTGAGTCTTCGATTTCTAACTTGTTGAACAGTTTTCACGGTCTTCGACTTCTAGAGCTTGTTGAAAAAACAATCAATTTCTTGAAGTCTTTTAATCTTCAAATTCTTCAAGTCTTCAAAAATTCTTTTGGGTTTCATGGAATCTTGAATATCCTAGCAATCCTCTCCTTGAATTTTGAAACTTCTAAATAAATAAAAACGAGGGATGACCTCTCTATTATGGACCTTGGTGGATCTCATAAGGAATTGAATTCGGCTTAGTTTTCAGTCCAACCATTGGGCTTAGCTTCTTTGTGCTTAACTCAGTCCTATTTAATGGTCTTAGATTATTTGGGTTGGCCCACTCCCATATAAGTGGTGCACTTAGGCCTATTAGGTTTCGAGTCTAACCACCATGCGGCGCGAGCTAACTAGACTGAATCACGTTGTTAGGAGGCTTTACGATAGACAAGTGACATTATTTAATTTTTCAAATTTATGTCTTCTAATTTAATTCCAAGGCATGTGTAAAAATTTGTAAGTGGTCACAAATTTCACAATATGTGATTGTTGGAAAATCCGGATCGATTTCAGACTCGGGTGCAGTGAGAATCATGCAACTTGATTTAGAAAATGTGAATTGCATTTGCCACGAACTAGCGTATAGGCACCAATGGGAGAACTGAGGAAGAAAATCATGCTTCCTCGGATGGTGGCTATTAGAAGGAGAGGGAGAGATATTTTCCTAGAAAATTCGTACTAATCTCATGTTAGGGTTTGGCCTATAAGTTTTCTTACATAGGGCCAAAACCTATTGTTAAATTCTTTAATTAATTTTTAATTATAAAAATTAAAACTTATTTATAAGTTTCTTAATTAATTGCTTGGCTCCCATCTTACGGGTTTAGGTTCATGAACTCCTCCATGGATCGCAGCATCAAGTCATGCCCCATTATGCTTCCAAAAATTCAATAAGCATTTTTTCTGTAACTACCTGATTTTCTAAGATTCAATTTTCTAAGATAGTCGCAATCATGCACGCTTAAATGATGAAACGACTTGAGTTTAGCATTTCAAAATTTACTTGATTTTAAAGTAGCCAAAGTAATAGAGAAACAATTAACTATAAATTATCGGGATCCCAATTTAATAAAAAATAAATAAAAATAACATATTATTGAAAATTTTCTCAAATAATTGATAAGAATACTAAACCCCATAAAAGTTCAATAATACAAAATAACTAATTTAATAATCTTACATAAATTCGAATATTGAAAATAAAACAATTAAAAATGCAGAAAACTATGCAACTCGATCATGACTTCTCCACTACCGATCCTCATACACCATCCAGTATGCCCTTGCTATTACCTGAAAAAAAAGTTTAAATAAAACGTTGAGTATGTAAAACACATACCCAATAAGCAACCCAACCCACGGTTGGACATGCAAACACACACAATCATGCAAAGCTCATGTGGGACCTAATCTTAGCGTTTTCAGCCTGGGCTAGCAGCCAAATCATTATTAAGTTTAGGCTAGTAGCCAATTCATTTTTCAATCTAGTCAATTCATTGTGACATGTCATTTAAAAATCCTCTTAGTGACAATACATCCCCTCCCTTTTAAGTGCCACCTATGGAGTACTAGTATGAGACTTCTCAAGAGGCCTCACTACTATCTGATGATAGATGACACTCAATCAATGTAACTGGGGCCCCCCAACACCGACCTTCTAAATCAGGGGAGGCTGTCATTCATCATTTCAGTCAGTGCAACACACAACAGTCCATGCATAGATTCAAACTAACTTATCAATCATATTGAACACAAGTTCTATTCATGAAATCTTACAACATTCTAGGGCACCCAACATATTCATCAATTGATGCCTACAACAGTCAACATGCTTATACGTATCATGACATTTAATCTAATAATTTGATAGACAACAAGAATATAAGATCATATAAGCATGCTCATTATCGACATACAACACATATACGTAGTCAGATATTTTTATAAGGTGATTACATACAATTTATCTATCCTAGCACGAATGCTTCTCCGTGAGCGGAGTCACTTACCTTGAAATTCTAAAGAATCCTAAATTAATTCTTACTAGCATGATCTACATTCCTCAACAATTTTTCGAACTCATTGTTTTGAACTCTGCTGCTACTTCCTTCATGCTGTCGCTAATGGGAAGAGTGATAGTGAATGCATGAGAGGTGAATGATAGAGGAGGAGGTTGGCGTGAAAGAGAGAAAGAAAGGGAGAGGAAAATTTCTTTTGAAAAGAAAAATGCTTGATGGTTATGGTTTCATAACATGTATATTTATAGGGTTTTCCATAAATCCTAATCCTATTCCAATTTGGTATAAATTAAAAAAATGTCATTATCTTTAACTATTTTCCTTTTCCTAAAAGATAAAATCCCTCTTATCTTATCCAAATTAAAACTCAAATAAATTCCAAAATCTTTCCTAATCTCTATAAATAAAACCAATTAATTTTAACTCCAAAAATTCATCTAATTATTACAATTAATTATCAATCACTTAATAAATCTAAAAAATAACACCTACTTATAACTGGTTCAAATAATAGGACATTATAACTTACTCTCTTTAAGAACTTTCGTCTCTAAAAGATACAACTCTGAATATTTAGTTTTCATTTCTTCTTCTCGTTCCCAGATTGCCACTTCCAACTGATGGTTCCTCGAAAAAACCTTCACTAAAATGTTCTTCTGGTTTCAAATGGCCTTCACTTCTCTGGGAGGAATTTGGTCAGGCTTCTCTTCATAACTCAGATTGTCACTAACATGCAGAGACTCATAATCTATCACATGAGACAGATCTGCTATGTACTTCCATAGCCAGGAGACATGAAAGACATTATGGACTGCGGAGAGGGAAGGTGGTAGTGCTAAAAGATATGTTATAGGACAAATTTGTTCGAGAATATTGAATGGCCCAATGAGACATAAACTAAGCTTTCCTTTCTTTCCAAATCTCAAGACTCCCTTTGTATGGGCTACTCGCAAGAACACATGTTCCCCTGTTGCAAACTCTAGATCTCTCTGCCTTGTATCTGCATAACTATTTTGTGTACTCTGTCCTGTCAGTATCCTTTCCCTGATTCTTGTTGCGGCTTCATTTGTGATATGAACTAATTCAGGTCCTAACAGTTTCCATTTTCCCACTTCGTCCCAACATACTAGTGTCCTATAATTTTTCCCATACAGTGCTTCAAATGGTGACATCTTTATAGTCGCCTGATAACTGTTGTGATATGCAAACTCCATTAGGTGTAGGTGTGAGTCCCAGCTTTCTACAACCAAACTCGCAACATATCCTCTAAGGTTTGGTTCAAACGTTCTGTTTGACCATCTGTTTGTGGGTGGAAGGCAGTCCTGAAATTAAATCGTATGTCTGCCATTTTCTGTAAGCTTTGCAAGAAGGTGGATGAGAATCGGGGATCTCTATCAAAGACAATAGAGATAGACACCCTCATGCTGTCTAACTACTCTTCCATGTATAGTTGTGCCCACCACTCCACAGAATAAGTAGATTTTCAAGGGAGGAAATGTGCTGACTTAGTAAGCCTGTCAATTATCACCCAAATTACTATATAGTCCTTGGCTGTCCTAGGCAATCCTACTATGAAATCCATGGAAATGTGCTCTCATTTCCATTTTAGAACGTTAAAGGGTTGCATTAATCCTGCTGGTTTTTGTCTCGGCGTCTTCACCTGTTGGCAAACTAAACATTGACTTATGAATTATGCTACATCTTTCTTCATGTTAGGTCACCAGTAGATTTGCTTCAAGTCTTGATACTTCTTAGTACTGCCTTGGTATATGGAAAATGGTGAGCTATAAGCTTTCATCAATAGTTCGTTCTTAATACCAACCTCCTGCAGCATGCATAGATGTCTTTGAAACTACAGCGCGAAGTCTAAAGACATCGTGAATTCTTCGGTCTGCCCTGGCTGTAACTGCTAGATCTTTTCAACTAAGTATTGGTCTGCCTCAAACTAGATGTGCTGGCCATTTGAGCCAATTGTGCAGTCACTTCACCAACTACCATTGTTATCTCTACCTGCTCTAGGTATCTCTATATCTTGGTTTGGATATTGATCAATGTCGAAGTATGTGTTGTCTTTCTACTGAGGACATCTGCCACCACATTAACCTTACTTGGATGATATAGAATTTGGCAGTCATAGTCTTTCACTAATTCGAGCCACCTTCGCTATCTCATTTTCAACTTCTTTTGAGTGAAAGAAGTATTTTAGGCTCTTGTGGTTCGTGAAGATTTGGATCTTTTCTTCATATAGATAATGCCTCCAAATCTTCAACACGAATACTACTGCTGCAAGCTCTAAGTCATGTGTACGGTAGTCACACTCATAGTTCTCCAACTAGTGGGAAGCATAGAAGATGACCTTGCCATGCTGCATCAACACACACCCAAGTCCTTTCTTCGAGGCATCGTTGTATACAACAAAATTAACGGTGTCCTTTGGTATTGTAAGTACCAGTGTGGTAGCCAACCTCGACTTAAGTTCGTGAAAGCTTCCTTCACATTCTTCATCCCATGCAAACCTATTGCCTTTCCACATTCTTCATCCCATCCTAAGGGCGAGGCTATACCAGAAAAGTCATGCACAAATCTTTGATAGTAGCTTGCTAACCCCAAGAAACTCCTAACCTCACTCACATTTGTCGGACAAAACCAATTGGTCACAACTTCTACTTTAGTTGGATCTACTGAAACGTCGTATTTGGATACCATGTGTCTAAGAAAAGACACTTGGCTTAACCAAAATTCACACTTTGAAGAATTTGGCATACGGTTTGTTAGCCCTTAGTTTGGTCAAAACCTTCCTAAGGTGTTCTTCATGTTCTGCATCAAACTTAGAGTAGACTAAGATGTCATTGATAAATACAATCATGAAGGTGTCCATAAACTCTTTGAACACCCTATTCATTAGCTCCATGAACATTGCTAGTGCATTGGTTAGTCCAAAAGACATACCTATGAACTCATAATGCCCATACACGTAGATCTAAAGGCCGTTTTTGGAATGTTACAGTATCTTATCCTCATTTAATGATAACCGAACCGTAGATCGATCTTGGAGAAGACAACTACTCCTTGTAATTGGTCAAAGAGATCATCAATTCGTGACAGATGGCTTATACTTCACTGTCACCTTGTTCAACTCTCGATAGTCTATGCACATTCACCAATCTTTCTTTTTCATGAAAAACACTGGCGCACCCCAAGGTGAGACATTGGGACGAATATGTTGGGATTGATGTCCTAAATCTCATGGGATCTCGTAGTTTGTAACTTGTATAGATGATAATTTATTTATTTAATAAAATAAGAAGTA
>JAOANK020832566.1:0-10530 GCA_026257165.2 Telfairia occidentalis | reverse complement strand
TCAAATATTACAAAAATATTAAAACCACACTAATCCCAGTGTTTTGAAAAAACAATTTTTTCGAATATGAATCCCTATTCATATATATAATATTTAAATCTCATGGATCCAAATTCTTTCAAGCATGAATCCAAATTCTTCCCAAAGACAGAGAAATCATCCATGAAAACTTCCACTAGTGATTCCACCAAGTTTGAAAATATCGCCATCAGTCACCCTTGGAAAGTGGCTGGAGGATTACAAAGGCCAAAAGGCATTCTTCTAAAGGCAAATGTGCCATTTGAACAGGTGAATGTTGTTTTTTCTTGGTCTTGGGGGTCAATGGTTATTTGGTCATATTCTGACTATCCATTTAAGAAATAGTAATAATATTGTGCTGCTAACTTGTCCAATATTTGATCTATAAAAGGTAATGAGAAATGGTCTTTCTTTATGGCTTTATTTGCCTATAGTCCATACAAACTTTCCAACTAGTTACAATTGTAGTAGAAATGAGTTCATTGTTTACATTGGTGAACACTGTTATCCCTCCCTTTTTTGGTGCACATTGAACTGGACTCACCAGTGGCTATCAGAAATGAGCTAGATTATACCCTCATCTAACCACTTAATCACTTCCTTTTTCACCACCTCCTTCATGGCTGGATTAAGACGTTTTTGCTGCTCAATGGAACTAAAATTTCCCTTTTCCTAGTTGATCTTATGCATATAGTTTGAGGGACTAATTCCCTTGACATCAGCTAAATTCCAACCAATTGCCTTCTTATGTTGCTTAAGTAGGTTCAACAATTCTGCTTCATGATGTTTACTCAAGGCTACTGAGATGATATTGGCGAGGGTATCTTCTTCTCCTAGGTAAGCATATTTGAGGTGATTAGGGAATGTTTTTATCTCTAAAAGTGATGCTACCAGCAAAAAAGGTTGCATTGGTTGTGTTTTCCTTCCATTCAACTTCAATGCTTCAGATTGTCTCTT
This sequence comes from Telfairia occidentalis, assembly GCA_026257165.2. NCBI lineage: Eukaryota > Viridiplantae > Streptophyta > Magnoliopsida > Cucurbitales > Cucurbitaceae > Telfairia > Telfairia occidentalis. The sequence goes on along the minus strand of JAOANK020832566.1, from coordinate 9,555 downwards.
GACCATCACTTCACTGACTATTTCTTTTCTAGTTGCATCGATATCAGTCTCCACGCAGTCCAACTGTTCTTTTACTTCATTAAACTTACTAGCATGTTGTTCAAGTTCTGCCTGTTGACTAATTTCCTACATTGCTTCTTCCAAAATGTGTATTGCTAAGCATTCCTCTATTTCTGTTGGGTATTTCGGTGCATCAAATATGCTAAATGTAACTTGCTGGTTATGGACCCTCATGGTTGAAGTGTTTCCTTTTTTCTTTTATCTATTAATTTATTTATTGAATATTTAAGCCCAGGTGTATACAACTCATATTTTGCAATTCAATGTAATTCTACATTTTTATTAGTGAAACCTGTTCCTTTTATATACAATTTTATCTTTTGCAACCTCACTAATTTGAGCTATTATAACTTGTGTGAATTTAACTACGATGAACTGATGTGGCCTTAAAGATTTCTTTTACCTTAATTTCATTGAAGCTTTAATAAACTTGACATGGTGGGCTTATAGTCAGAGCATTCTAATCGTTAAGTAGGACTCTTCTGATGCCTTCTCTGACTGAGTTGAGCTCTCTCATGGGGGCCCATTCGTGGTAAGTGATAACTCTTTGAAATAGAGTAAAAATACATCAAATATGGTTCAATTTTGTCTTATTTTCTTAGTTATATTTTTGTATAATGCATCATTTGCAGTCTATAATGCTTATTGAGTCAAGTTCTTGATTATGCTAAATATATGCTCAAATCTATGAAAACTATAGGAAATCATCTAGAGAAGCACTAACATGAATTTTCGTATGAAACAAGATTGAACTGAAGTAAAACTTACGATGTGCCTATATGTTATAACATTTGAATGAAGAAAATATGTAAGAAAGCAACTATCTTCCACAATCCTTGGATTTATATATGTATACAAACAACATCATTACAGCTCACCGCGTGAGGAGTAAAAGCATGAAATTCCACCTAAATTTACATGTGAGAAAAAGATAGGTGTCTGAAAGATGTTTGCTCTAATTATTTAAGGAGAATGATTATTCATTTTTAGGGCAAGCAGTTGTTAACGCTTAGAATAAAAGTTAGTTTTGCTTTAAATTATGTACATTTGCATTGAAAAAGATAGGTGTCTGAAAGATGTTTGCTCTACTTATTTAAGGAGAATGATTATTCATTTTTAGGGCAAGCAGTTGTTAACTCTTAGAATAAAAGTTAGTTTTGCTTTAAATTATGTACATTTGCATTGAAAAAGTCCCTAAATATGTGTAATTGAGCTGGAATATGTGTATTTACTTGACTTGTGTGATAAGATTAGTTGGTTGTAACTTGCTTGAATTCTCAATAGTGTGTTGAATGTTTAACCATATTTTGTAATAATCTATTAATAACACTATTGAATTTCTACATTGCAAAAGTAGAAGTGGATAAATGTTGTAGCATATGCGAGGTAAACTAGTGAAGGTCAGAGAGTTGAAATTGACCACGTGACTTATAGAGAGGACCCCAAGGAGCAGTTGCCACATCAAATGGAGTCTATTTTAGTCTTGATTTCATTACCATATGGAAAAATGAGAGTAGCTTGCAAATACAAACAAGGAGAGAAGAATTGGAATAAGTTTGATTTTCATTGGAAAAGGGGCAAGGAGACCAGAAGAGAGAGAATTTTTCTAAACCCAAGGGAGCCATTTCTGGAAAGATTTAGCTCCAAAACTCCCTTTCTTCTATTCATCCACTCATTTTCCTCTTTCTTTGTCATTTTTTTTCTTAGCTTAAACTTGTTTTTAGTGACTAAGTTTTGGAATGGCTTTGGATTTTCTTTTAGTTGTATTTTGTACTTTCCCTTAAGCATGAACTAATTAGCTTAAGGTGAGGATTCGAGGAACGTGTTGTTGAATACTATAAGAATTCTTATAACTCTTTTTTTTTGTTTCTATCTGATATTGAAGTTTAATTTCATCTTAGTGTTAAGCTTGGCCGCCTTTACACTTTGATTGTTAGTTTAATCTTGGAAAAGAAAAAGTTAGCTAGTCTCTTAACAACCACGTTAGTATGATTTATTTGTTTAATCTATAATAGATTTAGAAATAACATCTATCTAATACACACAATGAGCACTGACCAATGAATGCCATAAAGGAAATTGGAATGGATTCTATTTGTTGAACTTTGGAAGAAGTCTAAGTGATGCTTTGTGGTATTCCTACAATAAGAGAACTATAAAATACCAAAAACCTCTAATCTAAGCTGGTTCATCCTCATTAAAAGTTACCAATCCTTATTTTTCAACATTTTTACACTTGAACCTTGTTTTAATACACATTTTTTGTCTTTTAAACATACAAATTGGTTTTGTGAATTAATTTGCCTAATTGACAGTTTAGTTGCAAAATTTGTTCACTTATCTCTATGGGACCAACCTTGTTAATGTTGCAATTTCAAGTATATGTTTGCACTTTCTAGTGTAAACATAAATAAAATTAGATTCCATAGCACCAACGAACAAGTTTTTGGCAGTGTTATTGAGGATAAATGCAACAAAAAGCTTTTAAGTTGATTTTAGGTGAATTTTGAGTTTCAAGTCACTGATTTAGTTTGTTATTGTTTGCAGGTACTGTAAACTTGTATTAATGTCTATCCTGGTCTATAATTTCTCTTAGAATTTGACCTTGAAATTAATAGGACTCTCAGAAGAAGGTTAAAAGAACAAAGAGAAAGGGAAAACCAAAAAGAAGTAGCAGAAATAGCTGATTTGCCAAATCAACTAGCTTCAATGTAGGGACCTGTTGAGCAGAAACTAGAGCTGCAGCAGTGAATTAGGCTTTTAACCTTGGAACATTGTTCAATTAAATAATGAGAGGGATAGAGTCATAAGCGATTATGCTGCTTCAAGGTATAATTAGATGAACCCTATGATTGTTAGACCTAAGATAGAAGCACAAAATTTTGAGTTGAAGCCTGTGATGTTTCAAATGCTACAAACAAAGGGTCAATTTCATGGATTGTCAGTAGAGGATCCTCATCAACACCTCAAGTCCTTTGAGGTATGTGATTCATTTGTGATACCAGGTGTATCCGAGGAAGCTTTTGTTGGGATTTATGCCCTTAAGCCACGTCACTTGTATTATATTATTTATAAAATATATTTTTATCTGCAATATTTATTATCCGCTTTATGAAAATCCTAGGTTTCTAATGTAATCTTGATCAGTATGTAGCTGACATACAAGAGCATCATGTTCAAAAAGTAACCTAAAGAGTCTATAGTATATGCATAAGATTGGGTGTCTTACCTTGGTGATACCATTGATACAACTCACTTTGTAAAAGGTTAGAAATTATTTGATCCAAATCATTCATGTGGGACATGTGAGTGGGCATATCATATACAATGAGTTTGTATAAGATTGGAGCGTGAAATATTTTATCTTTCTTCATAAATCTGTTAAAAGAGAAGATTAATATTTCACAAGATGATCATATACAACTCGATCTCAATCCTGAGTGAATTTTGAACTCTTGCATGTCAGGGCACGTCCTTTGATTTACATGGGTGAGAATGGCTTTTGAAGCCAATTAAATAAGCCTACTACATTGCAGATATGATCAAATGGGGAGCTGAGAACATAATTTCACCAGGTTAAATTCACTTCTTCCTTTATAAGGTAAGTAGATGAGCAATTTCTTAAGTGATGAGTTCGAAACTTGAACAATGGGACCCTACTCTCTCATTGGCTCGAGAGGGACTTAGTTTATGGTTGGATTATAAATATATTGTTCATTAGAGGATCAGTGATACTTAAGGTTTAAGATGTAATTACAAGGGTAAAACAAACTTTTGACCTAGAAGTAATATTGAACTACTCGTGAACAGTCGACTTACTTAATTATATTTCCATGGACATAACATGTCTTAAAGTACATAAGAGTGTAACTCTGGGTTTCTAGTGGAGTGACCTTGAATTAATGAACGAAAATTAATTAATTAATGTGTTTAATTAATTAATCTTATATCATTGGAGCTTGTAATTTGTAGGTCCATAAAATCCCCTTGCTAGCTCACTAATGAATTAATTATGTTGGAAGAAAATTAAATTTGAAGTTGTTAAAATTTAAATTTAATATATTAGTTGAATTAAATAAAAAATGAAAAAATAAATGTATTTGTTACATTGACTAAAAGAAAATATTATATGTGTAATTTCAATAAAGTATATATTAAAATAACTATTTGAATGAGATTTAGATAATTGAAATATATTTAATTATATAAGATATTAAAATATGAGATTTGATTTATCAAATGATTATTTCAATGAAATTCAGATAATTAAATATATTTTTATATATGAGATTTGCTATATCAAATAATTATTTGAATCTAATAATTTGACTGAGATTCAAATAATTTAAATCTAAAATTTGATTTGTCTTGGATTCTATCCCAAGTCTCTATAAATAATAGGATCCTTGAGTTAAGCCTAAAACATTCGACCCTTGAGAAATATAAGAGTTTTCTCTAAATCCTTTTTCCAAATTTCTTTCAAGGCGGTTCCCACCAACTTTAATCCTTGTTCAAGTTATAGCATGGAAGATTTATTGGAGATCCACACAGATATGTTAGACTTAAGGAGAAGGAAATCATGTTCATAACATGGAATGCCTGAGATTTGAAGGAAAGTCTTGGAGAAGTTGTTTAGACTTCAAAAGTAATTTTTCTTTCAATTTAATTCAATGTTGATTCTAGATTCTAAATTATTTATAATTAAAACTTTGTTGCATGATGAATCGTTCATCCGTACAACTTTAAGGTTAACTTTATTCCCATACGCTTTGATTAGAGATGCTCTTATTTGGTTGGGAACCTTGACATCAGAATCAATCACTGATTGCAAGGACCTAGCCAACAAAGTTTTGCTAAAATACTTCCCCCCACCATGAATATAGAACTCAAGGGAGATATTATCGCCTTTCATCAGGGTGGTGAAGAACCTTTTAATGAAGCTTGGGAGAGATTTAAGAAATTGTTATGAAAATGTCTTCACCATTGATTGCCTCATTGTTTTTAGATGGAAGTCTTTTATCATGGATTGACCAAACCTTCTAAATTAGTAGTATATGCCTCAGGTAATGGAGCACTACTTTAAAAGTCATATAATGAGGTAGTTGAAATCTTAGACAAAATTTTAATGAACCATAGCCATTGGTTAGATTCTATAGTAGAAGGAGAAAAATATCTGAAATAACTAGAGGAAAGTTGGAAGGAGATGCTCTAACTACCTTGACTGCCCAAATTTTCTCAATCTTAAATGTATTGAAGAGCTTATCTATGGGAACTACCAACTACACTTATGACCACTTCTACAATGAATCAGGTGAATGTTGTATTTTGTGAATATTGTAGAGATAATCACTTGATGGAGCATTGTCCCTCTAATCCAACGTTAGCTTATGATGTAGGGAACCAAAACTCTCAAAGAAACAATAATCCCTATGCATTGACTTACAATCCTTGATGGAGGTAGCATCCCAACTTTGGATGGGGTGGCCAAGACAATAGTAACTCAAATGTTCAAGGGCAATAGAAGATCAACTACAACCTTGGGTACACTCAAAATCATAACACTCCCACCCATCCATTTGGATTCTAACCTTTTCCTCAACAAAGACATCAGCTTGCACCTAATCAGATTATACTTGGTACATCCTTAGAAAGTTTAATGAAAGACTATATGGCTAAAAACGATGTTGTAATCCAAAGTCAACAAGCATCTCTCACAAACCTAGAAATGCAGATGGGGCAGCTAGCTATTGAAATGAAAAACAAACCTTAGGGAAAGCTATGTTTTGATATAGAGAATGCAAAGGGAGAGGGTAAGAAGCAGTACAGGCAGTGGAGCTGAGAAGTTGAAAACCATTAAGTGAGAATGAATCTGTGAACAAGAAGAGAAGGCTATTGAAAGTAGCGCAGAGAAAGGGCAGATTGAAGATGAGGTTGAGTCCGATGTTCAGAAGGTGAAACAACGTGCAAAATCAGCTGAGAAAGAAAGTGTTAAAGATGAAGAAGAAATTTCCAACAAGAGAATAACTACAGAAGTGCATATGAGCAACAAGACTAAGGAAGCCTCAGTTTTTAAACCACATTTCCACCCTTTTCCCAGAGTTTGAAGAAGCAAGACCAAAAGAACCAATTGAAAATATTCTTGAATGTCCTTAAATAACTTCATATTAATATCCCTTTGGTAGAAGCTTTTGAGTATATGCTTTTCTATGTAAGGTTTCTAAAGGACATCTTCACAAAAAAGAGAAGGCTAGAAGAATATGAAACAGTGGCCTTGACTAAAAAATGTAGTGCATTCTGAAAAATAGAATCCCTCTTAAGGTAAAGGATCTTGGAACCTTCACCATAGTTGTGTCTATAGGAGGAAAAGAACTAGGAAAAGCCTTATGTGACTTGGGGTAAACATCAATCTAATGCCTTTGTCCATTTATAGAAAGCTAGGAATAGGTGAGGCTAGGCCAACCACTATTACCTTACAACTTGCTGACTGATCCATGACCTAATCTAAAGGAAAAATAGAGGACATGTTGATCCAAGTAGATAAATTCATTTTTCTAGTAGATTTTAGCATCCTGAACTATGAGGCAGATAAATATCTACCTATAATTTTGGGGCACCCATTTCTAGTCATTAGAGGGGCACCGATTGATGTCCAAAATTTGAAACTGACAATAAGAGTCCATGACGAGCAAGTAACATTCAGTGTATTCAGTGCAATGAAGTATCCACAGGATGTTGAAGAGTGTTCAGTTGTGTAATTGCTTGAGAATCTAGTGCAAGAGACCTTTGATCAAGTGAATAACAGCGAACATGAGGCCAGATTTGCCGAAGCTAATATGGAGTTGTTGGAATCATAAGCCACTGAGAAAGTACCTGACAGCACTGTATGTGAACTGGTGAACATCAGAAGATGTGAGTCATTGAAGTTGTCTGATAGAAAGTCAAAGCCCATGAAATATTCCTTAATTGAGGCACAATAATTGGAAATGAAGCTTTTACCTAAACACCTAAAGTATTCTTATTCTTATATACGTGAAGGTGAGACACTTTCAATCATCATTTCAACGAGGCTAACTTCAAAAAATGAAAGGACACTATTTTCTCTACTAAACAACGTAAAGGAGCTATTGTATGGACAATTACTAACATTAGATGGGTAAGTCCAGCATATTGCATGCACAAAATAAATCTCGAAAAAGGGAATTTCAGGTTTGTAGAATAACAAAGAGGACTTAATCCGACTAACAAAGAGGTAGTGAAAAAGGAAGTTATCAAATGACATATTGGGATCATTTACCCTATTGCTTATAGTAATTGGGTGAGTCAAGTATAGTGTGTACCTAAGAAAGAGGGAATTATAGTAGTGACTAATGAAAACAATCAGCTTATTTCCACAAGAACAATTATTGGATGGAGAGTTTGCATGGAGTACAGGAGTTTGAATAAGGCTACTAAGAAAGATAACTTCCCTTCGCCATTCATACATCAAATGTTGGACAAGTTAGCAAGGCAAAACTTCTATTGCTTCTTGAATGAATACTTTGGATACAACTAGATAACCATAGCCCAGCAAACATAAAAAAAGCCACATTGATAGGTCCCTATAACACCTTTGCCTTCAGAAGGATGCCAATTGGGTTATATAGTGTTCCTATCACATTTTAAAGTTGTATGATGGCCATCTTCTAAGACTTGTGGTTGAGGTGTTCCAGGATGATTTTTTTGTTTTTGGGAAGACTTTAGTGTTTGGTAACTTGGGTAAGGTATTGTAGAGGTGTGGAGAGACAAACCTAGTGCTCAAATGGAAAAATTGTCATTTTATGGTGACAAAAGTAATAGTCCTAGGTCACAAAGTCTCTAAACAAGTGCTACCAGTTGATAAATCGAAAGTGGAAATTATTGAAAAAATGGAGCCTTCCACTATAGTAAAAGAAGTAGTTTTTTTGGTGTTGCTCAATTTTAGAGAAGATTCATAAAAAAATTATAAAAAATTGCAAAGCCCTTGTGCAATCTTTTAGAGATCAACGAGTCCTTGTACTTTGGTAAAGAGTGTGACCAAGCCTTTAGAACCTTACAAAAAACCCTCATTTCATCACCAATAATTTCAGCACCTAATTGGTAGCTTCCTTTTGAATTAGTGTGTGATGGAAGTGATTTTCCTATTGGTGTCATGCTTGGGCAGATAAAGGAGAAATGCCTTCACCCTATCTACTATGCCAGCAAAACACTGAATGAAGTCCAATTGAACTACACCGCTATGAGAAAAGAGTTGGTAGTGGTGTTTGATTTTGAAAAATTCAAGGCTTATCTGATAGGAACAAAGGTAGTAGTTCACATAGATCATGTTGCACTAAAGTACTAATTGACCAAGAAAGATGTTAAACCAAGGTTAACTAGGTGGATATTGTTGGGGTTAATGCCCTAAATCTCGTGAGTTTCGTGTTTTGTAATTATTGTAAACAAATTATTTATTCAATAAAATAAGATGTTATTTTATTTCACTTATAGTGTTCATTAAGACCCAATCCAATAAACATCCAAGGTTATTTTATGTAGTTTAAACATGTATGTGGTAGCCATACAGGTGGATCGTGTTTTAAATAATGACTTAAACGATCTATAGTATATGGATAAGGTTGGGTACCTTATCCTGGTTACACTATAGGATACGACCCACTTTGTAATTGTTACAAGAGTTGTAAAGTGTTACATATGATTATGATCCTAACCGTTCATGTGAGGATATGTGAGTGTTGGTATCCTATACAAAGAGTTTGTATAAGACCGGACCACGAAATGATTAGTATCTCTTTATAACGTCGTTGCTTGAAGAGATTAATGTTTCACTAGGATGATCATAGGTGACTTAACCTTAATCCTGAGTGAGTTATGAATTCTTGCCTATGAAGGTAATCCTTTGATTTGTATGGGTGGGAGTGGCCAAGTTAGCCGACTCAATAAGCCTACCATTTTGGGGATTTGCCTAAGTAAGTAGCTGGAAACATAGCTACACGAGATGGAATTCACTCCTTCTCGTTTCAAGGGTAAGTAGATGATTTTTTCTCTTAAGAGCTAATTCTAGGTCTTGAACAATGAGGTGCCCCACACTCTCATTGGCCAGAGATGGGTCTAGTTATAGTTGGACTATGACTAATTGTTCATTAGAGGAATTAGTGGTACTTAAAGAGTTAGATATAACTACAGGGGTAAAACGGTAATTTTGACCCAATTGTAGCTATGAGCAATTCGTGAAGGGTCAACTCACCGTCGATTGATTAAATCTATGGACACGGAAATATATCTGTAGTGTGAAGAGTGCAGCTGTCGGTCTTTAATGAAGTGACCCACAGTTAATGAACATTGGAAAATTAATTAAAGAGTTTAATTAACTAATCCCATGTGATTGGAGCTTCTAATCTGTAGGTCCAGAAGGTCCACTTGCTAGCTCGTTCACAAGGAATAATATTTTGAGAATAATTTGAATTGTTCAAATTATTT
>JAOANK020832455.1:0-10530 GCA_026257165.2 Telfairia occidentalis | reverse complement strand
CGATCTAGTACGTCGTGATTTTTCTAATGGGACTGATTGACACCTATGCTGGAGTCAGAGCACAAATTCTCCTTATGGACCCGATTCCACCAATAAATAAGGTATTTTCATTGATTGTACTAGAGGAGCATCAAAGGTCAATTGGACAGGGGAATTCTGAAAATTCTATTGAATCTCTTGCCTTGCTTGTCGCTGACAATTCTAAGAAGGCCACTCCACTAGATCGTTTTCGAAAAAAGGAGTGACCTATCTACAATCATTGTGGTATAAGAGGACACGTGATAGATCGATGCTACAAACTTCACGGTCACCCATCGGGTTACATACAGAGGACTTTGACTTCAAATTCTTCATCCACTATTTCTGCTTCAGTCAATGATGCCTTTGAGACTATTACTGAGGTGAAACTGCAAACCACCCCTCCATTCTTTGTGGGTTTGAGCTCAGATCAGTATACATAATTAATGGGATTGCTGCAATCCCACCTTAAGGCGGAAACTACCTCCTCTGCTTCTGCTCTGACCGCAACTACCTCTTGTGGCACCGGTTCAACATATACATGTACTTGTTCTTTGCTTACTGCTAGTTCAGGTTCTTATATTTTTTGGATTATTGATTCGGGTGCGTCTAGCCACATTAGTCATTCAAAACATCTCTTTCATAATTATCAGCCTGTGAACTATATTTCTATTGTTCTTCCTGATTCCACTCGGGTTTCAGTGCGTTATGTTGAGGTTATTCGAATTACAGAAGATATTTTACTCATGGGTGTGCTATATTTCTCTCAGTTCTCTTATAATCTGATTTCAGTGAGGGCATTACTTCGTAATGGAGATTTCTCAGTAATTTTTTTGGTGATACATGCCTCATTCAGGATATTTTACAATCAAGGATGATTGGCAAGGTCGTTGATGGACTCTATATTTTTTTCTCCATCCTCGCCTTGTCATGCCTCTGCCATCTATAAATCCAATGATGTTGTTCCTATTTGCCAAGTTTTTGTTAACATTTGGTATAGTCGTTTAGGACATTTTTCTTCTAGGCGTCTCACTTTACTGAAGGACGGTTTGCATTTTAGTGGTGATTGTTTGCATTCATCTCCATGTCACATTTGCCCTCTTGCTAAACAGGGATGTTTGTCTTTTTAGTCTAATAATAATGTGGCTGCATCAGTTTTTGATTTAATACAATGTGATATTTGGGACCCCTTCATACATCCACATATACTGGTTATTCATATTTTTTATCATTGGTTGATGATTGCTCTAGATTTACTCAGGTTTATTAGTTAAAACGCAAGTTTGATGCTTTATCTATCATCCCACGGTTTTTCAAGCTAGTTGAGACTCAATTTTCAAAAACTATCAAAGCTTTTTGGTCCGATAATGCTCCTGAAATTTGCTTTACGGATTTCTTTGCTTCTACTGGGACTTTGCATCAGTTTTCTTGTGTTGAGAGACCTCAGCAAAATTTGGTGGTTGAGAGAAACCATCAACATTTGTTAAATGTAGCTCGAGCTCTTTATTTTCAGTCTCGTGTTCCTCTTCATTTTTGGGGTGGTTGTGTGTTGACTGCTGCATATTTGATTATTAGAACCCTGATGACTTTGCTCTCTAATGCTACTCCCTTTGCTATGTTGCAGCAAGAGAATGTTGTCGTAAGCTTTATGATATCACTACACATCAGACTTTTGTGTCTCGCAATGTTGTATTTTTTGAGGAATTGTTTCCTTTTCATTCGTTCTCTTCGACTTCTTCATCTCATGATACTTTTTCAGATACTGTATTGCCTTGTCCTTTTAGTAATGATTTTATTCATGCCACTTCATAAGGCTCGTAGCTTACTGATTCATGAGATAATGGTTTTGCTAATATTGATGTCAATGAAGCACTTGTTCATGATGTTTCTGATTTTGTTGTTGAACCAATTGGGTCTACTGGTATGCCCAGTTCTCATGCTGTTCTTGAGAGCCCATCTTCTCCAGATGTCATTTTGAATGATTCCAGTGTTGCTGTCCATTGACGATCAGTTCGTATTAGCCATCCACCTGGATATTTGAAAGATTATCATTACCAAATTTTGGATATTATTTCTGCGGCTCATTCCCATTCTTTATACCCTTTACATCACTATTTGTCTTATGATAAATTTAGTCCTACTCACAAACATTTTCTAAAGAATGTATCCACAGAATTTGAGCCTCAGTATTTTCATCAAGCTGTTTGGTTTCCTCACTTGCGTTTTGCCATGGATGATGAGATTGCGGCCATGGAAAGGACTAACACGTGGACTATAGTTGATCTTCCACCTGGCCATCATGCCATCAGATGTAAATGGGTTTATCTTTGAAGTATAATCCGGATGGTTCTGTTGATCGTTTCAAAGCCCGGCTCGCTGCAAAAGGGTATAATCAGCAAGAAGGTATTGACTTTACTGATACTTTGTCTCCTGTTGCCAAACTTGTCATTGTTAAGGTTTTATTACCATTATGAGCATCGTCATTTTCTTGGCCTTTATATCAAATGGACATCAATAATGCATTTCTTAATGGTGATTTATTTGAGGACGTTTATATGTCTTTACCTTCGGGCTGCTATTCTGATCGGTCACGTCATAAGGGAAAAAACCTGGTTGTCGATTGAATAAATCCATCTATGGTCTCAAATAGGCATCTAGGCAATGGTCTAGTAAATTTTTCACTACTTTGGTATCCCATGGGTTTTCTCACTCTAAGTTTGACTATTCATTGTTCACACATGGTTCTGGTGCTACTTTCATTGCCTTACTAGTTTATGTAGATTATATTTTGATCACGGGCTCTTTGCCATCGAAAATTTATTTTGTGAAGTCAGTTTTAAAGTCTCATTTTATGCTGAAAGATTTGGGGCCGGTAAGATATTTTATGGGTCTAGAACTTTCTCATTCAAAAAAGGGTATTAACTTATCTCAAAGAAAATATTGCCTCCAAATTTTGGACAATACTAGCTTCCTTGGGGGTAAACCTATTTCATTACCTATGGAGTTGAATTTGAAATTATCTCAGTCCTCTGGTACTCTTCTTTCTCCTAATGACGCAACATTATATCGCCAACTCGTAGGGAGGCTTCTTTATCTTCAAATTTTCAGACTGGATATATGTTTTTCTGTTTATAGACTTAGTCAATTTCTTCACCAACCGCGTATTGGACATATGGACACTAAGGCACATCAGGCCAGGGTATTCTTCTCAAGGCTTCTTCCTCTTTTCAGTTGAAGGCATTTGTAGATGCAGATTGGGGTTCTTATCCAGATACTCAACATTCTGTAACTGGTTTTTGCATTTTCAGTAGGTTATTCTTTAGTTGCTTGGAAATCCAAGAAAACAATCTATTGTATCTCGGCCTTCTATAAAAGCCGAATATCATACTTTGGCTGGTGTTACTAGTGAATTAGTTTGGATTGCTCAACTGCTTTTAAATTTTCGGATTTGTTTTCCATCTCCTGCTCTAGTTTATTGTGATAATGAAGTAGAGCTATATCCATTGCTTCTAATCCTATATTTCACGAGCGTACAAAATATATCGAAATTGATTGCTACTTTGTTCGAGACGAACTTTTTTATGGTTTTTTGAAGCTTCTACCTATCCGGACTTCCTTTCAACTTGCGGATATCTTTACGAAGCCTTTGCGATATGCTATTTTAAAACCCTTTCTTGCCGAGATAGGTGTTTTAAATCTTCACACTTCATCTTGAGAGAGATTTGAGATATATTTTTTATTGTAGTTAAATACTTCCAGTTTAACTCTAGTTAAGAGTTTTGTTAGTTAGTTTAACTTCAGTTAGTTTGTTAATAGCTTCTTGAATAAGCTACTTCTTGTATTTAAGAGAGAATCAATAATTCAATAAGATTGGATGGATTATTTTCCTCTCATATGAAATTCATCCTCAGTAGATATAGATTGATAAGGACCAACTCAGGGGTAATACAAATATTCACTCTCCTGACATGATAATGAAGGATCCTTAGTGATCATAGACAAAATAGAACAGAGAGACGGAGAAGAATAAGAACGCGAATAGGTACTTAGAATTAAATTTTGGGTGAGCCAATGGTAAGTGTGAACGAGACGACACAAATAATTCGTTTGAATTAAGATTATTTTTAAAAAAATAATAATAATCTATCATTTCATTATCAAGATAGTTTTCCTTTCTAAAAGTTATAATTGAAGAATCCATCGAATTTTTAAATCACATGAATTAAATAACTAATTTGGATTTGTTTAATTTCTTTAACATGTTTAAAATTTAGGAGAAAAAATGTCATTCTAGTCCTTAAATTTTAAATTTATTTTTTATTGGATCTCTAAGTCTTTTCAAAATGTTACACTTTTAACCATAAGTCTTGAGTTTAGTTTTGATTTATTTTATAGATTTCAAAATGTTATTCAATTTTTTTCGTGAATCGTGACTTTTCACTTATGCTCATTTTTGGTTTGTGACATAATAGAACTGTTAGTAATTAACTTAACAGAATGCTTGCGAATCTATTATATTAATTTATATTATTTAAATGCATACATATAGATGATATGACATAATAATAATAATAATAACAAATTTTTTTTTCTCCTCCACTCCATTTTTATAATATTTAAATAGGTGATGGGGTAAAAAGATTTATTTTTATAGTATTTCTGATAAGATAACTCATGTATAAGCGGTGGGAGGCGTGACAACTGGATGAGAGTAGGGGGAAGAAGGAAAATGGGGTGAGGCGAAAGGAAAGACAATTAGATAGACGAGAGATTATTTTAGGTTGGAAAGAGAGATTTTATTTTTGCCAGATCACCTACTGAAACATTATAAAAAAATCTTTTTAACATGAAAGCATAAGTAATATAATTTAATATTAAATGGACTCATCAACACATAAATTAAAATTCTTTTAGAATTACAAACAGTTTCACTATGTTAGAAGACTGAAAGTGAAATTAGTGAAAACTCATGGGTAAAAGTATAACATTTTATGAAATTTAGAGGTCAAATAAAAATTAAATTCGAAATTTAGAGGTAAAAGCATAAACATTTTGAAACTTATGAACTAAATAAAAACTAAACTCCAAAAATTATAGATAAAAGTGTAACATTTTGAAGTATAAAAATCAAATGAAACAAAATTCAAAACTTAGAGATCTCAAAAGTTTTTTTCCCAAAAAGTTAAAATGATGTTTAAATATTCAAGACTTTTTTAGTTTATCTTTATAATTATTGAAGCATTTTTATTTATTTATTATTTTTTTAGTTCATTTTTTTGTTTATTACTATACTTTCATACACACACACAGTCATTTACAGTGTTGAACTTTGCATACATATCTTAGCATTTTATAGAAATCTTAGGTTACTCATTCTCAAACTTTGATGCCAAACTATATACATATAACTCAAAATACAATCCGTTGGAAATAATTTAGGGGAATAAAAATTTATGAAATAATAACACAAGCAATATTAACGAACTAAAAAAACAACAATAAAGTAGGAAATTAGAGAAGCCTGTAAACTATGGATTGAGACACGTTGTCTTTAGAGAAGATGTACCCCACTTTCATCCAACTATTTGGCACTCCACTCCGAAGATACAACAATACTTCAAAAGACTTTTTAGTGCAGCAAATTGTCATAAGCAAATTCTTTTACGAATTCTAAATTGCTTATATACCCAAAATTTCAACAAGAGAACTTTCAAAATAGGAAAAAATAATCTTGTATGAGATGTTGAGTGATGCTCTTTTTATTAGGGTGCAGTTTCCCTTTATCAGGGAGACTTAAGTCTACAACACTTCTTCATATTAGATAGGAATGGTGAATTGACTAAATAACAAATCAAATTTGATAAAAAAAATAAAAATAAAATTAAACAAAATAAAGTCTTAAAAATATTCAATCCACCTAATATCATATTTAATGTTTATTTAGTATAACATGAAAATTCAAAAATATTAATTAAAATGTCGAGTTATACGAAATACTCTTTAAACTACTTTAGGTAGATTTCAATCCATGAATTTTTTTTTAAAAAATCATTTTAACTCAACTTTGAAACTATTTTAAAATAAAATATCTTTTGAGAGTTCTTACGTTCAAGTGATGGAAAAATTTTCAAACATAAAAAGTATAATTTAACCAAATCAAAATGAATTGAACATAAAATTTAGAAAGAAATTAGAATAGTCAAACTGAACACAGCAACCTAAAAAAATGTAGAATTTTAATTTGTGGTTGAGATTTGTGGATTAGGAAAGAGAAGTAAAAGCAATTAAGATACAGACAAAATCATTGTGCCATCAAACTCTATGTTATTTACGTACTACTTGTAGCGCGGTGGGTCCAATGGGGATGGGTTGGGTGAGACAATGACATTGTAACTTTTCTTTAAGGCCAAGCCAATATTTGTTAAAAAAGGAAAAGAAATAGAAAAAAAGGCCAAGCCAAGCTAAGTAAGGGTACCAAATTTGACTTTTTCTCTTTTAAGCGCAAAATTTGTAATTCTTCCATCTGGGAACCTTCGTTTTTCTCTCTCAGGTGTTCCATTCCAATCAGGCGGCGGTGGAAAAAGTTTCCGAGGTTCCTGTTTGGGTCGAGAAATAAATGATGAATCTTTTCCATTTCTTATGGTTATGACCCTATAGTTGCTGTAAATCACAAGAATGTCCTTCTCCCTCCCTTGCAAAGGAAGGAATTTTTATAGGCTTTCAAAAGTCATCAATACTCGTTCTTCTCGATGTGAGATAAAATTACCATCATGACAAATCTCTACTTTGAAATTAATTTTTCCAATCGTCAAATGAAAAATTTAGACTTCTTCTCCAAATGTTTGAGTAGTTTAGCAACTACTAGCATTAACCAAAATCAAGCAATGCTTGAATTTGTTCAATGAAAGAGATTTATGTAGGATCGTATGACAATACTAGAGGCGTGAATATGGTTGTTTAAAAATTAAATTTTTTTCAAATCAATTTAGGCAAAATTAAAAAAAAAAAATGAAGCAAATCTAATTAGCATCCAAAAAATAATAAGAAATATATATAATAAATCAAACGAATGGAATATAAAAGCATGCAATTCAATTAACAAAATTAATTTAGCAACGAAAATTTAAAAGTTAGGATAGAATAATTAACACCGAGAATTTTATATTGGTTCTAAATCTCTTGCTCCCCAAGACTCCTTTGGTACTTTATTGCAATGGCTCTCTTGCAAGTGAGAATCAAACTGATTGATCACTTTTTTTTACGGGCGCAAGAGTAAACCTCTTACTGATCGTTTTGCAGATTCAAGACCAAACCTCTACAAATCTTTTTACCCTGTTCAAGATCAAACCACTACTGATCCTTTTAACGGGTTCAAGATCAAACTACTATCACAATCCTAAGGTGCTCCTACACGTTATTATAAAAATCCAATTTAAAGTAATGGAATTTGAAACCCGCTAAATGAAAAACTATCACAAGAGTAGATACATAATTTGCACTCAAAATAATCTAATTTAATTCCTTAAAAAATAAATAAATCTCTCATACAAAATAATACTTTGAACTTTGGAGAAAATTAACAATGGAGGCTTAGGAGAGAAAAAATTCAGCATGAATTATTGTGTTTTGGAGAAGAAATGTTACTAGAATTTAAAGGATAACTTCGACTTAAAAGAATATCAAAATTGAAATTATTTGGTCATTTAATCTAGGTAATTTAAATCAAAGGTGGGGATTTAATGGATAAAAAGGAAAGTAAAAATGGTTAGTTTTTTTTTTTTTGAAAAAAAAAATGGAAGGAAAATGTATTTGGTAGGGCTCGAACTCGTGTTGAAACAACGGTGAATATTTACGTCTGGCGTGTGTCGAGACTTCTAAATTTCACTCAATTTTCTCTTAAACATAACTTCTTCATCTGACGTTCGATTTGAGTGATAATTCAACATGCGCTGAAATCGTCTTTTCTAACTCTACGTCATGGACACTTCAAAACACTAAAATAATTGAGAAATTAAAAAGTTTGTTATTATCAAAACATATGGTATGGTTGAAGCTCATAAAGCTAGCAATTTAGTCATCATCTCAGCTGGATTATCATTGGTGCTAATATTGCTCACAACAATATCATCACGAGTTGTTTAAAAATAAATAAATATAGCAATGAGCAATGATTTCTCATACAAAATGGTATGGAACATCAATGTGTTTCGTTTTCTCATAAAACATCTGATCTTTTGAAAGGTCAAATGTTTATTTTTAGCCAATAACTCCATCTCTAGTTCTCCCCAAATGCAAACAAACATCAATAGTTTCTCGCACAAGTATCTCAACATTCACTGAATTGATTTCCAATGCTCTTTATCAGGATTTCCCAAATATCTACTAACTGCATAGGACAAATCAAAATGTGTGCAAACTATAACATACATGAGAGACCCAATAGCACTAGAATAAGGAACTCGAGATATATAATCAATTTCATCATTTGACTGTGGAGACAAAGTAGATGAAAGTCTGAAATGTGATGCTAAAGAAGTACTAACAAGCTTAGCTTTATACATATTGAACTTTGACAAACCTTTCTCAGTCTATCCCTTTTAACTCAAGTAAAGTTTTCTTTCGTTTTTGTCTCTCATAATTTCCATACCCAGTATTTTCTTAGCTCTTCCCAAATCTTTCATATCAAGCTTCTCGCTGAGCTTTGTTTTTGACTTTTACAATTTCTCTTATATCTTTAGTAGCTATCAACATATCATCAACATATAAGAAAAAATACACAAATGACCCATCTTGAATCTTCTTGAAGTGTACACAACTATCGTAATTACTCCTCTTAAAGTCATGAGTAATCATAAAAGAATCGAATTTCTTGTACCAATTGTCTTGGTGACTGTTTTAGGCCATAAAAAGACTTCTTTAACAAGCATACATAGTCTCCCTTCTCCTAAAACTACAAAACCCTCTGGTTGATGCATATAATTACCTTCCTCAATTTCTCTATGTAGAAATGCAGTTTTTACATCTAATTGCTCAAGTTCAAGATCATGAATAGCTACAATACCAAATAATGCACACATTGAGCTATGTTTCACAACTAGAGAAAACACATCAGTATAGTCAACACTAGGGATTTGACTGTAGCTCTTAGCAACTAATCTTGCTATATATATGGCTTTATTAACTCTTGAGATACCTTTCTTTCTTTTAAATACTCATTTACAACAAACAACTTTCTTACCCATAGGAAGTTTCACAAGCTCTCATGTACCATTATTGTGGAGAGACTTAATTTCTTCTTACATTGCAATCATCCACTTACTAGAGTTGTTACCATTTATTGCCTCTAAAAATGTAGATCGCTCCTCACTGGAATTAATGTTGTCAGCAACATTTAAAACATAAACAATTATATCAGCCTTCGCGTATCTTTGTGGAGGTCTAATTTCTCTTCTCGCTAGGTCTATCTCTAGCAATAGTATATTGCGATGGTGCTTGTAAAGATGAAGATGTATCACCACCATGAAGAATCTTTGGAGAAGTGTCACATGCACTAGAAACATCATCTTGATCTAACTTGGAAGATTATTTTAACTCAAACTCTACCTGTACGTGTGGATCTTGCTAAATCTTATCTGAGCACTCTTCCTTAGAAGATTGCTTATTCAACATGAATGATTCATCAACGATATCATCTCTACTAGCAATTACCATTTTAGTTTCAGGACACCATAACTTATATCTCTTAACACCATGTTTATAATCTATAAAAATTCATTTCAAAGATCTTGATTCAAGTTTTCTGTTATTCACATGAGCATAAGTAGGACATCCAAATACCTTTAAATTTGAATAATTAGCAGAAGTACTGGACCACACTTCTTTTAGCGTTTTTTTATGAAGAGATATATCATGAGAGGGAGTGATAAGATGACATGCTAAAGCAGCATCTTTAGCCCAAAAAGATTTAGGTAAGCTTACATTTGACAACATACAATGCATCTTACCTATCAAAGTCTAATTCATTTGCTCTGTTACTCCATTTTGCTGCAGAGTATGACAAACCATTAAGTGTCAAAGAATTCTCTTAGACTTGCAAAAGGCATTAACTCATTAGAACAAAATTTCAAGCCATTATTTGTACGAAGACATTTTATTTGTCTTCCTGTATGTTTCTCAATCATGGTTTTTCCAATCTTTAAATGTAGAGAACATGTCACTGAAGGATGCATCAACATGCATAAGTAGCGGAATTAAGATTTATACACTCAAATTAGCTCAAATTAATCATGAAAAATCATGCTTTCAAGGAGGAAAAATAGAGTTTAGTGTACTAACCTCTTGATGATCGAATCCTCCTCCTATCTTCGGTGGAATTCTGCTCCAATCTACTCCCGAACCACCACTAGTGTCTTCCCGACTATTCTCCGGCCTTGGGACGGGATGGTGGGATCCCTTGATTGGTGAAATTGGGTGAAGAAAGGGTGGAGGTTGGCTTAGAGTTCAACACATGAA
>JAOANK020832345.1:0-10530 GCA_026257165.2 Telfairia occidentalis | reverse complement strand
TTAATAATTTAATATGAATATGATTCATATTGAAACCATAAGTTAAAAGAGAGAGATATGCATTTAATGTGATTTATTATATAGTTAGTTAATTATGAGATAAGTAATTAAATATTTTATTTTATTATTAAAAAACTAAATTTACATGGGTGGGGGGTTAACGTAACTCTCCTCCCACTCTCTTTCCCTTCTCTCTTATAAGTTGTGTGTTGAGAACACAGAACATAAGTTTTTTTTTTTTCATTCTCCGAATGTTTTCATTTACACTACTCTTGCTCCCTCACAAAAATAGAGAGATCCCACCATTTAACTTGTTTGATCCTAGAGCGTAGTAAGTGTTCTGAGTGGTAGTGTTTGTGTTTGCATCTTGCTGTTGAACAACACTTTGGGGAATTGTTCGTGATTGAAGAAAAAGTTCTTCAAAGGTAAAATTTTTGTTTCATCCTTCTCTGTAATTTTTGGCTTTTATGCATGTCCTTCCCATGTTGAAAAAATGGAATGCATTTGCGTTCAATCACTTCTGCTGGGGATTCAATCCCTTCAAAGGTTTCTTTAGAAAAATTAATTTAATCCTAGTAATAAAATCAAAATTATTTCAACAAATAATTCATTAACCCAACGAAAATAAATTTTATTTAGTAGAGGTCGTGGGTTACAAAATTGATTAGGGGGTTCCATTTGCAAATTAAAAACATCATAGAGGGATCAAAACAAAAGCAAAAATTTAAAATAGCAAAAATAACTGTGATCAAAGAAAGAGAGAAAGATAAGGGAACATCCCTTGAAATATTTAATTCTCAAACACTAGATCTTGCTCTTTCACAGCTTCGTCATGCACTACCGGAGGTGGTGGGATCCAGGGGTTCATCAAATCATCTAGGAAACGTAGAAAGGAAGCATAAGGCTTGGCAAAGTTGGCATGCAGGGATTCCTTAAGAAGAACATCATATCTTTGAGCATAATTCTTGAAGGTTTGGAGCTACCTCTCTTAGAACTCCATTCTACTCATTAGCAAGTCCTGCTGCTCCAGCAATTGATATACTCCACAATAAGCCTCCTTATCTTGGCAGATGTTCATCGTGCCGAAATCGCATCAAGTTGGCAGTGTCAATAGCTCCCTTATCAAATAAGGGAATATTGTAAGGATATATAGGCACACCTGCCCTCTTGGAAAGCATTGTGATGGTGTTGGGGAAGAATAATTTGCCCACATTCTTCTTGGCACATAGATATATTTTAGGAGCAATTATTTTGCCCACATCAATGCTCAGACTGCGCATGATGGCAAAGACTAGGAGGATTCGATCCTGTTTTATGATGGAGTCATGGGTGACTAGAAGAAAACGAGTCTTCAGGAAGAAAAACCACACATTGGCCTTTGCCTTCAAGGATGCAGATTGAAAGGTTCACACGCCAGTGGATGAACTTGACATTGTGCTCCTTCTATGCCTACCTCACGGATTGTTGTGTTCAACTGCTCTTGAGATGGTGCAATAATCATCTCGTTGTACACCACATGCGGGTAGTCATGAAGATGATAGATGTTGTTGATAGCCCTAGGAGAAAACTCTACTAGAACACCATGCATCATGGTCTCAAAGCCATTGTTTTCATCCAGGTTGGTGTAGAACTCGCAGACGATTCCCACGGTTGCTGCTTCAGGGTTTCTATAGAAAGTTTTCCAAGAGTGATTGATAATACTTGTGGAGAGATATCGCAGAAGGTCCTCATATGGTTCAAGAAAGCCTCACTCAGCTAAGAAGTCATGCTTATTAATTCTTTGGTATTGCTGCCTCGTTGTGTCGTTAATCAATCGCTCAGTGACTGGTTCACACACAGGCTTATTTCCTTTCTGTTTGGCTCTTTTCACCACAGGGGTTTCAATTCTTCTTGGACTTCTTCTCCTTCCTTGGCATGTTGGGAGATGGTTCCACAGGTGTCTCTTCGATAGGGTCTTTTGTTGTAACTTCTTCTTGGACCATCGACACTTCCAAGTGTTCGTCTTTCTCAGTAGGTGGTATGAAATCTTGGTCCTCTTTTTTTTGGGCATCTGGATCGACCTCCGAGTGTAGGTCCGGTTTAGCGATTGGTGTGTAAGACCTTATTGAGCAGTCGCTTGGACCACAGTCAACACCTCTTTAATGACGGGTTGGACTTCGATCGAAGAGGGAGGTGCTGCCACTTTCTTGCCTTTCTATTTTTGTTCTTTCTTCAGTTGAAAGGTGAACATGCTCTTCCGCTTGAGACGAGGTGAGAGCATCAAGCAAGAGGTCTGCATCGAAGTTTCATAGCTTTTTTGTTCTTGTCTTGAGTGGCATTATGCTTGCTCACTGAAGGATTTCTTGCAAAAGAAGAAGAAAGTAATTAGGGTAGAAGATGATAAAGAAGATGAACTTACAAATATAAATAAAGCGAAAACTCAGGGCAAATCTACCATGAAAGAAAAATTATTTTAAAATCTTCTTATTTAATCCCCAAGTAAAGTCGAATTTCTTGGAATAAAAATAATTCAACAATTTTTTTTTCTAATTTTATTGCTCTATCAAATCTTCTAAACCCTGCAAAAGAGACATTAGGTCATTAATTACGACAAGTAAAGACAATTTTTCAAAATATTTGCTCTATCTCTCTCCATGTTATAAATGTTGCCTCAAATACCACGAATCCCCTATTTCCTTTTAGCAAAATTATCTGCAAAATATAAATTGAATTTTAATGAGAGATAATTTTGGAAAACTTAAAGTGAAATCATATTTTATTTTTGAATCGGAATAATGCACAAATACATTTTCAAAGAAAATTTAATTTTCAAATGTAGATGAAAATTAAAATTCAAACGAACATTAATTTGCAATTTTTTTTAAAAAAAAGAAATAAAATAAAATAACTAAATCTAAATCCTACAAAATCAAATCCATTCTAAAAATAAATGAACATTAAATTCAAATTATTATATGAAAACATTCCTAAAATAATATAATTGAAAAAATTTGAAAGTGAAAGGGGGAGCAAAAATACGTTATCTTTATTCTTAGCTATTGCTCCCGCAATCTTCATGCTCAGTCAATTTTTTGGCAATTGGAGAGAAGCACTTTTTCAAAGAAAGTTCTCTCCCCATTAATTCTGAATCGTCTGACCATTGACTTGGAAGTTTCTCCCATCTTTTTCATCTCTCAACATGATAGCTCCATATGGAAAAATTTCCAAAATAGTGAAAGGTCTTGACCAATGATCGCAACTCACTACGTTAGCGCAAGTGAATGGGTCAAATTTTAATATATAACGATCTAAGAGACCTAGTATCGTCCTTTGGGAATTGAGTTATTATTCTACTTAGTGCCAAAAGATTAGTTGTCCAATTTTATTTAGGGGAACGAATGATCATGCAACAAATCTAATCTAGAAAACAAATAAAATGAAAACGCTAATAGGCACGTAAAGAGAGAAAAATCAACGAACATGTAATTCTAGTGTGTTGGTGTTGTAAAACGTTGGAATTAACTATCTAACTAAACTAGAGATGCAATACATTACTAATTTTCTAAGTCTAAAGTTTATAAACTCGGACTTCCCCTCTCGAATTCCACCGACCCTCACAAAGAACTTCTTATTTGATATCTCGTAATAAGAAATTGAAAATGGAAAAAACATAACCTATTACGGACCTCACACATGCCCCTATCACTTTTGCACGTAGAGAAATATGTGTCTAAATGCAAATGTCGCACTTTACTACCCTCTCTTTCAAACAAGATAGTAAAACAGCATGCAATACATTTATTGGCTATATAAACATAAAGATTCAATGTTGTAATTTAGAAGAAAAGTGATAAAAATGCATTAACGAGTCAAAATCGATAATCAATCATCCATAAAACAATCCAACACCCTAAAACTAATGAGTTTAGGTAAACTACATCATTGAAATCAGTGTGGAGCCACCCATCAAAGTAGATTACAAAATATAAAAGAGAGAAAAGAAAATTCCCTAGCAGATTCTTCCCATCTCTGGCTCTAAACCAACTCTTGTGCTCGTGATTTTCACCCTTGAACACTAGTAAAGCTTCCCAATCATCTCCAGCATGAATGCCGACTAAAATCTAGGTTTGCCCATTGATATTCACACTAAAAATGGCCCCCAAAGTCGAATAATTTGCATAAATCTGCTTAAATAGCTCCGGGCAAAAATGTCGAGACGTTAGGGACAACATCTCGATGCTGCTCTAAATGAATCTCTCTGTGTGGCATGCATAAGAAAACAAACTAGGGCGTACACTCCAACATAGCGTCGAGACGCCATGGACGCTATGCCAATTCCTCTTGGGGGCATGCGCCTGCTTGTGCTTATGTGTGGCATTGAGACTCCATGGGGTGGTGTCTTAATGCTGCCCATTCTTCAAATGCCCACGAGCTTGCGTGTGCGTAGGCGTGCTAATTCCTTGCGACATCAAGATGCCAAGGCCAGCATCTTGATGCCATGGCCTCCCATGCTTGCATATCTTCATTTTATCTCTAATTTTTGGTGTCTTGATGCCCTAGTCTTGCGTTGAGACGTTGTCTCTCAGATTTTGGCGCTTTTTGACAAATATCATTCGTTCCTTAGCCGAATTTGTGCTTCTTAAGCTCGTTTTTCAACTCGAACAACACTAAATCTATATTTTTGCCTTCAAATGCTCGTTTCCTACAAATTCAATAAATAAAGCATTAAACTACATTTGAAAGCCCATAAAAGTACTATATTTAAGGCCTTAGAATAGCACTTTTGCAGTGCTATCAACCAACAAGACTTCAATTTTCCAGGAAAAAGTTTAAGACTTGAGTTGTACAACAATACTTGTAAACTGTAGAAATCTCAATGCTTCAGCCGCTATGGTTTCAAAAGTTCAGAGGAAAATGACGTGCCTTGTAATAAACTAACCTGGGAGACATTCCTATAGGTGTCTTGAATGCAGTTCTATAAGCTTTAAGAGCATCTAGTAATCTAAAAAACCAATCCTTCCTACTTGGGTTAACAACTTTCTCTAAGATTTCCTTAATCTCCCTATTGGAAACCTTAGCTTAACCATTCGCTTGTGGGTGATAAGGTGTGGGCACTCTGTGCTTAACACCATACGTTGCTAATAAATTACTTAGGTCCTATTAATAAAATGAGATCCATCGTTAAATATTAGAGTGCCTGGAATTCCAAAACGAGTAAAGATATTCTTTTGAAGGAATTTAGAAACTGTTTTAGCAACATTTTGAGCACAAGCAACTGCTTCCACCCATTTTGACACATAGTCAATAGCTAGTAAAATATAAGAGTCACCGTTTGATGGGGAAAAGGTCTCATAAAATCAATCTACTAGACGTCAAATAGCTCTATTTTCAAAATAAACATTAGTCGCATCTCATCCTTCACTCCTAAATTTCCTTTCCTTTTGAACTTATCACATGTCTTGCTAAATAAATAAGCATCTTTGAACATTGATTGTTAAAAGTAACCTGATTGCAATGCTTTAGCTGCGGTTCGTTGCCCTCCAAAATGTCCTCCGTAGAGTGTTGTATGATAATATTCCAAGATAGTTGGAACTTCTGATTGAGAAATGCATCGTTGTACGATCCCATTAGCACACTACCTCTAGACAAACAAATCATCACAAAAATAGAAGTGCACATCATAAAGAAACTTCTTTACGCATTGCCTCGTCGATTCTAGGGGTAATAAACCTGTAGCTAAAACGTTAGCAATATCTGTAAACCATGGTAATTCAACATCTGTAACTTGAACTACAGTAAACAACTACTCATCTGAAAAACAGTCTTGGATCTATTGTTGCTGCAACATTTTTTTTGTTTACTCAACTCTTGACAGATGATCTAAAACATAGTTCTTTGAACCTTTCTTGTTTTTAATCTCCAGGTCAAATTTTTACAGTATAAGTACGCATCTGATAAGTCTTGGCTTTGCATCCTTCTTTGCCAACAGGTAGTGAATTGTTTCATCATCTGTAGCAATAGTAACTTTGGAACCTACTAGATATACTCTAATTTTTTCAAAAGCAAAAACTACTGCTAAAAGCTTCTTCTTTATAGTTGAATAATTCAATTGTGCTTCATTTAAAGTTTTGCTGGCATAATAAATCGGATGAATCATATTGTCATACTACTGTCCTACCATTGCTCCAACAACATAATCGCTTACATCACACATTAGCTCAAAGGGTAGACTTCAATTGAGCAATGAAATGGTTGGTGTAGTGATCAATGCCTTCTTGAACACCTGAAAAGCTTTTAAACAATCTGTATCAAACTCAAAAGATCTGTCAGCTTCTAATAACATGCAAACAGGTTTAGAGATTTTAGAAAAATCCTTGATGAATCTTCAGTAAAAATGCGCATGGCCAAGGAAACTCCTAATTTCCTTAACAAAATTTGGTAGTTCCATCTTCTTAATGATTTCAATGTTGACTCTATCCACTTTTATTCCTTTTTCTGAACTTTTATGGCCTAGAATAATATCTTCCTTCACCATGAAGTGACATTTTTCCCAATTCAAAATCAAATTTGTCTCCTAACATCTTTTCAAAACTTTACCCAAATTTTCTAAGCAGGTGGTGAATGAATTCCCAAAGACTGAGAAATCATCTATAAACACTTCCATAATTGATTCAACCATATCAAAAAATACTATCATCATACAGTTCTGAAAAGTTGTAGGGGTATTGAAGAGAATAAAGGGCATCCTCTTAAATGCAAATATGTACCATAGGGGCAAGTAAATGTGGTTTTCTCTTGATCATCAAGAGATATCTTAATATGGTTACACCTAGAATAACCGTTTAGAAAATAATAGTAAGCCTAATCTGCTAGCCTATCCAACATTTGATCAATAAAAGGTAAAGGGAAAGGATCTTTACTTGTAGTTGTGTTAAGCTTTCTGTAATCCATACACACCCTCCAATCAATCACTGTCCTCCTATTAGGAATAAGTTTGTTGGCTTCATTCGTGATCATTGTCATTCCTCCGTTCTTGGGCACACACTAAACAGGACTTACCCAATTACTATATGTAATAGGATCAATGATTCCAATTATACGACATGGAAGAACACGTTATACGAAATGCGACGTTGCCCAATTACTTTTCTTTCAATTCACCAACGACTTCCCACGTTACATTCCTTAATGTCCTTCCTATGGCTAGGAAAGGTCTTCCATAGATTGTAGGCACGTCCTTGTCAGCTTCACAATGTAGAATGATGAAATCGACTGAGAATATGAACATGTCAACCTGCATCAGAATATCTTCAATCTTACTCTCAGGATATGTGATTGACCTATCAGCCAGTTAAAGTGTGACAGTGGTAGGTCTTGCTTCTCCCACTCCTAATTTTTTGTAGATGGATAATGACATGAGATTGATACTAGCTCCACGATTATATAATGCTCTTCCTAATTCTTTTCCTCCAATCAAAATAAGAATGACGAATGCTCCAGGATCCTTAACCTTTGGAGGTAGCCTATTTTTCAGGATTGCACTACACTTTTCATTCAAAAAAACTGTTTCATATTCTCGTAACCTCTTCTTCTTAGTTAGAATGCCCTTGGAAAATTTCACATAATTTGACATCTGCTCAAGAGCTTCTATCAATGGTATGTTTATGTGAAGTTGTTTAAGCACCTTTAAGAATTTCTTAAGCTTGACTCCTTAAGTTTTTTGCTTGAAATTTTGCAGATATGAAGGTGGTGAAGATACAAAGGTGGTGAAGGATCAAAAGAAATAGCAAGGGTAGATTTTTGAGGTTCTATAGGATTTACTCTAAGAACTTCCTTTACTTCATGATAGTACTCAAAAAGTGCTATTTTAGGGCCTCTAATTTAGTACTCTTGTGTTTTATAAGTGTACTTTGATGCTTTTATTTGTGAAACTTTGTAGAAATTGAGCATTCTAGGAGAAAGGATGAATTTGAGGTTGTTCAGGGAAAAATGAGCCAAAAAGTCCCAAAAATTAGCTCAGGCATGAGAAGGATGAAGGAGCAACACGTGAGCCAACATCTCAACGCTAGAGGACAGCGTTGAGATGCCCAAATAGCAACCAAAAGGCAGAACGCTCTAGGGTTGAAACACTAGAATAGGAGCGTCTCAACACCACTTTAATTAGGCAAGGCAGAATGTGAAAATTTGATGTAGCGTTGAGTCGCTACGCTACAGCGTCGAAACACTACATCGAATTTCTTCCCCCTTTACTTCAAAAATATGGTGGCAGTCTGGTAATTATGGAACATAACGTCTCGACGCTACGACTATCTCTTTTTAATCAAACTTATGTTTTAAGTTTTGGCAGAGCCGTTTTTGGAGAGAAAATTTCGAAGTCAGTACCTAAAGCCGAGTTTTGTGTGCTGAACAAAAAGGAGGAACCATTCCTAGTATTTGGGGGTGAAAACTAAGGGAACGAGAAGCAGATTGACAGAGGAGATGACGTCAAGACGATCTAGAAGTTTTTCTTCTTTTCTTTATTCCTTTTGCTAATGTTTTTTAGAGTATTTTTGTATTGTTTTAGAGCCAATGAGTGGCAAAAAACTTTGTAATCTCGAGGTGTTGGATACTTTTAAGTTTAATTTGATGTATTAGACGTTTGTGGTTGAATTTTGATTGTTAAATCCTCATAGCATTTTTTGTGTTTAATTGTTATTCTTGCACGAGAGTGTGGAATAAAATTTGTCTCATTGTTGAGCTTGAAAAAGTAAGCAATATTTAGGCCTTGAACACTAGGCTTTTGAAACTTATGCATGAAATTGGTAGGTTTTAATTGAGGCAAAATTTAGAAACACACCAATTGCCATATTTTCTTAAGCAAGAAGTTGAGTTGTTCATTGAATATGAGGTTAGGTGAACTTGAGAAAGTGAACTTTAGGTATTTATATTTTCTAAGCCTAGGATTTTAGCAATCAAAGAGACCTAAAATTGTTTGAGAAATCAAATTGGCTTAAAAAGAAACCAAAACCGTAGGATTACCTTTACTAGAAATTTTTATCCTTAAAAGCGTGCATCTTTGTGTTAGTGTTTTAAGTTTTATAGCTAATCTTAACCTTCGAATCTCAAGATAAAATTGGAATAATTGATTGAAAACTAAGAAACTTAATAACTCGATTCCCAATGGACGATACTCGACCTTAGGGCTGTTTTATATTACAATTTGAAACATATACTTATGGTAACGTAGTGGACTGCGATCAAATTTTTGGCGTCGCTGTCAGGTAATTGACAAATTGATTTCTTATTTTTGAGAAATTTTAGTACAATTTTACTCTAGGGTGTATTTTATTATATTTTCCCCTTATTTTCTATTCCACCATAATTTTTATTGTTAGTTGTTTTGGTGTATGCATAGAAATAGTGAGGCTAACTTTGTTCTCTTTGATCCTTAAATTGAAAGAACCTTGAGAGGGAATCTTAGGAAAAATAGAAGTAAGTCAGTAATCATGGAGGAGCAACAAGTAGAATAGAGGACAATTCGTGACTATTTCCAGCCTGCTATTCTCATAGCTCAACCAGGAATCACGCAAGCACCAATTACAACATGGAACTTTGAGCTTAAACTGGGACTGGTTCAGATGGCCCGTGATGGAGCATTTAGAGGCTTGGCCACTGAGGACCCACATAAGCACATTCGTTATTTCCTGGAAATCTGTAACATGGTAAAATTAATGGTGTATTTCCTGATGCTATTCGTTTGAGATTGTTTCCATTTTCCTTGTAGAACCAAGATAAAAATTGGTTGGAATCACTTCCAGCTGACAACATCACCACCTGGGATGAGTTAGCCCAAGCGTTCCTGAGTCAATTTTTCCTACCTTCAAAAACTTAGAAGCTCAAAGCAGAGATCAGTGCATTCAAGCAACACGAGTCAGAATAGCTGCTCGAGGCATGAAAGTGCTATAAGAATCTATTATATAAATGCCCTCAGCACAATTTTCCTAATTGGTTTCAAATTTAATTTTTCAATGATGGGTTAACCAGTGCTACTAAATCTATTTTGGATGCAACTGCACAGCTCATTGTTTTCAAAGACTACTAACGTGTCCCACAATAATTGAGGATATGGTTGCCATGAGCTACCATTAGCCTGCCAAGAGGGATGTTGCTTGAATGCCAAGATTCCATGAAGTCAATGAGGTATCTAAAAGCACAAATGGCTACATTCACTAATGTTGTTAACAATTTAACTATGCCAGGAAAGTCACAGTCCATTGCAGCTATGGCGACGTGTCAAACGTACCCAACCTGGGAAAACCAGATGTCAACCATGTTAATTATGTGAATAGCAGTCAAGGATACAGAAGAGGTCTGATGCACAACAAGTACTGCAACCACCAATCCCAACTACCAACACATTATCATCCAAGTTTGAGGAATCATGAGAATTTTTCTTATGCTTGTTGGGGTTAGTGCCCTAAATCTCGTGAGTTTAGTAATTTTTGTAATTATTGTAAACAAATTATTTATTCAATAAAATAAGATGTTATTTTATAGTGTGCGTTAAGACCC
>JAOANK020832234.1:0-10530 GCA_026257165.2 Telfairia occidentalis | reverse complement strand
CATGATTTTCCTTAATTAAATTGAGCTAATTTGAGTGTATAGATCCTAATTCTGCTGCTAATGCATGTTGATGCATCGTTCAATCATATAGAACTAACAAGCTTCTTCAAGAAATTTGGAAATACATATAGGACAATTGGCAAGTGAGTTAAAGATTCGACCTCTAGGACAACTTCCTTCTGACGCTGAAAACACTAAAAGGGAAGGCAAAAAGCAAGTGCAAGTAGTTGAACTTAGAAGTAAAAAGTCATTGGCTAGATCAAGTTCATTGAATTAGCAAAAGAGCTCACGAATCAAAATTCCACTGATCATTTAGAAAGTGTGAGCAGTGAGGTAAGAATTGAATTAACAGTGAGAGCAAAAGAGGAACTTGAGAAAGTCCCTAGGAAAAAGCCAGTAAAACCACAAAAATCCACTCATGTTATTCCTTTTAAACCCC
The DNA here is from genome assembly GCA_026257165.2 of Telfairia occidentalis. NCBI lineage: Eukaryota > Viridiplantae > Streptophyta > Magnoliopsida > Cucurbitales > Cucurbitaceae > Telfairia > Telfairia occidentalis. Next base: position 10,091 of record JAOANK020832234.1, on the reverse strand, counting down.
CACCACCTGGTTATCGACAAGATTCAAGCAGAAAACTCAAGAGGTCTAGTTTAAGAAATTTTTGGAGGTTATGAAACAACTTCACATAAACATACCTCTAGTAGAGGCTTTAAAACAAATGCCTAATTGTGTGAAGTTCCTCAAAGACATTGTGACCAAGAAAACAAAATTAGGAGAATATGAGACAATTGCTCTAACAAAAGAGTGTAGTGCTATCTTTAAAAATAGGCTACCTCCGAAAGTTAAAGATCCTGGATTATTTACTATTCCTGTTTTGATTGGAAGAAAAGAATTGGGAAGAGGCTTGTGTGATCTTGGAGCCAACATAAACCTCATGCCATTATCTATTTACAAGAAAAATTAGGAGTGAGAGAAGCTAGACCTACTATAGTAATGCTTCAATTAGCTGACAGGTCAATCACATATCCTGAAAGTAAAATTGAAGATATTCTGGTATAGGTAGACAAGTTCATATTCCCAATCGATTTCATAATTCTTGACTGTGAAGCGGACAAGGAAATGCCTATAATCTTGAAAAGACCCTTCCTAGCCATACGTAGCACACTGATTGATGTTAAAAAGGGAGAGTTGACAATGAGAGTGCATGACCAGGAGGTGAAGTTCAGTGTGTTTGATGCCATTAGATATCTAGCTGAGGTTGAGGAATGTTCAACAATGCAATTGCTAGAGGAATTTGTGGAAGATGTATTTGAGATAGAATTGTAGGAGCAATACATTCAGCGGTTTGGGGATGCTACACTTATGGATACAGAATGCGAGATCAGTTGTTCTAACACAATAGATAAGGAAGTGTGTGAGATTGCTTAGTTCAAGAAAATATTTGAGACATTGGATTTAAGTGATAGGAAATCTCCACTTATGAAGCCATCTATCAAGGAGCCACCATAGCTCGAGTTAAAACCTTTACCATCACATTTAAGTATGCAAATCTAGGCAAGAAGGAAACATTGTCAATTATCATTTCAGCAAATTTACTACCAGAAGATGAAGATCAATCGATTAAGTTGCTGAAGCAGTACAAAAAGGCCATTACTTAGACCTTAGAAGACATTCAAGGAATCAACCCATCTTTTTGCATGCATAAGATCAATTTAGAAGATATGAATTTCAAGTCTTTTGAACAACAAAGAAGGTTAAATCCAACCATGAAAGAGGTTGTGAAGTAAGAAGTCATCAAGTGGTTAGGTGTTGGAATTATATATTCTATTGTAGACAACAACTGGGTTAGTCTTGTTCAGTGTGTGCCCAAGAAAGGTGAAATGACTGTTATTACTAATGAAGCCGATGAACTTATCTTACTAGGACAATGACAGATTGAAGGGTGTGTATGGATTATAAAAAGCTAAACAGAGCTATGTGTAAGGACCACTTTCCTCTACCCTTTCTTATTATTGATTGGCTCACAAGTCAAACTTATTATTGCTTTTCAGATGGTTTTTCTGGTTATAACCAAATTAGCATAGCCTCTAGTGATCAAGAGAAATCGACCTTTACCTGCCCTTATGATACATTTGAGTTCAAGAGAATGTCCTTCAGTCTTTACAATCTTTAAAAACTTTCAAGAGGTGTATGATGGCCATGTTTTGTGATATGGTTGAGTCCATCATGGAAGTGTTTATTGACGACTTCTTAGTCTTTGAGTTCAACACATGCTTAGACAATCTTGGTAAGGTATTAAAAAGTTGTGAAGAGACAAACTTATTTTCGAATTGGAAAAAATGTCACTTCATGGTGAAGAAAGGTATTTTTCTAAGATATAGAATTTTTGAAAAAGAAATAGAAGTGGATAGAGCCAAGATTGAGATCATTGAGAAGATGAAATCTCTAACTTCAGTTAAGGGAATTAGAAGTTTCCTGGGACACACAGGTTTCTACTAAAGGTTCATTAATGATTTTTCTAAGATCTCTAAACCTCTTTGTATGTTATTAGAATCTAACTGATCATTTGAGTTTAATGCAAATTGTTTGGAAGCTTTTCAGGTTCTAAAAAAGGTGTCGACAAATACATCAGTAATTTCATCACCCAATTGGAGCTTACACTTTGAGTTGATGTATGATGCGAGCGATTATGCTGTTAGAGTAACGCTGGGATAGAAGCATGACAAAGTGATTCATTCAATCTATTATGCTAGCAAAACTCTGAATGAAGTACAACTAAATGACACAACTACAGAGAATGAACTGTTAGCAGTAGGCTTTGCTTTTGAGAAGTTTAGACCATATATGATAGGATCTAAAGTTACTATGTTTTTAGATCATGCAACTATTCGCTACTTGTTGTCAAAGAAGGATGCAAAGCCAAGACTTATCATATGGGTATTGCTACTTCAAGAGTTTGACTAGGAAATCAAGAACAAGAAGGGATAAAAAAAAACTATGTTGCATATCATCTTTCATGAATTGAGCAAACAAATCAAATGATGCAACAACCAGAAATATGTGACTATTTTCCTGATGAGCAATTGTTTACAATAGCTCAGATTATAGATGTTGAGTTACCATGGTTCACAGATATACTCTTTCAAATAAAGAGTTAAATGTTACCATAAAGGACTACTAATAATTCTATTTTGGAGAGTTATCAAATCCTCAAACTTGAATCATTGCTCATCCGCGAGTAATACTTAGAAGTCTAAGAATTCAACAGTATTAAGCTAGCAAACAAATTCTTGCAGCAGAATTTCATAAATAATTTAATGAAAAATTATTGACTATCAAGCTAATTCACATTTACTTCAAATTAATCCTTATCTCCTCTATGTTTTCCTACACATGCTACAAGTTCTACTTATTCTAAGGTCCCTATCTCTGAGTCTGCCAATTCCTAAATCATCAAACTTACTGTGCAATCCATCAATCAGAGTCCTATCCTATTCCCTTCTCAATCCTGCTTTTAGTTTCCCTAGATTTCAATATCCACACATTGCTCACTCATATCATTTGTAACAACATAATTGTTGTTCCCTTTAAGTCACAACCTTTATTTTCAAGCAGCAACACTTTTATGATTGATAGGGACTAATTGTTAGATTTACTTTTGTTTTGCATTTTAGAACTCTTGAGAACTTCAATATTACTAAATTATTCTATTTGAATCATCAAAAGAATGAATTCTGAGATATTTATACTTATTTGCAATTGATTTTGGCTAATTTGTCAGCAGATAGATGTGAAAGCATTATTTAGCAAAATTTGAAGACAAAAGATTGAGGATAAAATGATCGAGTAATTCTGGAGCAAAATAGACAGAGAGATTTCACGTGAGAGTAACGAAATTGATAAAATAGGAATAATCTCTTTATTTACAAAACCTAATGAGCCTCCAAATCATTCAAGCGGAGTTAAAAAAAGAAAAGATTGCCACCTTTGGGAGGGATTCATTCTTGAGACAAATTTCCAAGAGAAAACTGAATTCTTCTGCAACTTTTAGACGTTATCGAATGTTCTTGAAGGAGAACGTGCAGAAGGAAGAAACTTCATTGAAGGCTAGAGAGAAAAAGACAATTCTTGCAAATCTTTCTTGGAACAACAAAATTATGCAGTTTTCCTTGTTTGTTACTTTTTCACAATGCACTTATTGGTTCTATTTACTAGTTTTCTGTCTTTCCAATATTATAACATTAACTAATCACCTTTAGGTGAGGATTTAAGGTGATGTTATTGAATTGAATCATAACTGAAGTAATTCTTGTTGAATTAATTTGTTTTAAAGGTGTTCTTTATTGCTTAAAACTGATGTCTAACTGGCCAACATGCATGAATAACTTTTCTAAGTTTTGGGAGAAATAAAGAGAAATAGTTTGCCTTTAAAATACATTAGCCTCTTGATTAGGTTAGGGGTAGGTTAAGTGAGAAGGTTAGGGATAATTACTCACCTAATGCACTGATACAATAGGTCAGACTCATAAAGGTTAATGAGAGTTAATTTAAGATATTTGAAAATTTTAGGAGGATTTTGAAGCTATTGTTGTGTGAATTGATTCTACAATTCTTTTGATTCGACATTCTACTTAAAAAAAAATAGCATTATACCTTAATCTGAACCTATTCATTCATATTGTTACAAATTTGAAAGCATTTATTTTATTTTGTAATTTAATTTAGTTCAGCATTAGTTAATAGAAAATCACAATCATTACTTGGTTACTTGTTGAATTCTATCACTAATCCATGTGGAGATGATATAAATACTTATCACTTGTAGTTGATTGTGTACACTCGCACAACCTTAGTGTGGTTATCATTGAGATTTTCAGCTTCAATTTGCAAGGCAACAAAGGACATTAGGCTAGATAAAGAATTTTAGACTAGTTTTAAATTATGCACAAGAGTGATAAATACGCGTTAGATGTCGTTAATGCATTACTAATTTATGGGCTATTAGACCGAGAGGGTGATCCTAGAATTAGTAGGAGAAAGGGTTGAGCTTGAGAGAAGATACCCGTGTTGGATCCATATGGCAACCCTAGAGATGGGGTGAATAGGGTTTAGTTAAAATTATATAAACTTTTTTCTAAGTGGTCCTAATTTAATAAATTAATACACTTCTTCAGAGCAATTAATAAGAACCCTAATTAATTCTAAAAATAAGATTGATAAAAAAAAAAGAAAATAAATGTTATCAATCTCAATAACAATTTAAAGCATGTAATAAATTTCTAAATTAATTGTAAAAATTAAATAGGAGAGAGTTGGAGAAAAAGACATCGTAGTTTTATAGTGGTTCAGTCAAACTCGACTTACTCAATCCCTAAGCACCTCTTAGGAATTTTATTAAAATTTTTCAAAATTTCACGGCTTAGAGTCCAACTGGCAAACACGATTCTTTCCACGATTGAGGATCAAACTATTACCACACTTTTTTTAACGGGCTAAAGAGAAATTTTATAAAATTTGAAATTTAAAAACACACTCAATAAACTCTCTAAATATATTTGATTTACAAATTTTGCTCACAAAAATTCTTACTTCTCACAAATATAAATCTCTCACAAGAATAGGATGAAAGAAAAAAATTTGAGAGCTTTTGAGAGAGAAACAATGAAGATTTTTTTATGTATGGAGAAAAATGAGAATTGTAAAATTGTTGAGTAATTTTGGAGAAGAATGGTTTAAAAAAGGGAGGGAAATTGAGTGAAAACAATTTTAAAATCAACTTTAATTTAGAACATTTGATTTGAGTAAAAGAAAATCAAGGGTGGAATTTTAATAGTAAAAGATGGTAAAAAATAATTTAAAAACAAACAATTAAAAAGGGCTCCATGGTTAAAAAAAAAACAGAAATTGTGGTGGAAGGATAGTTTTGGTAACTCTTTTTCACAAAAGTTCATTGTTAAAAATATTTTTACAATTAATTTTTCTACATTTTTTTAACACTCCAAAAGATTTTACTCCCTAAATTGCCCATATTTATTTCATTTATAATTTGTATATAATTGAGTGGATTTAGGTTAAATCCCCAAAACTTTTAAATCATTCATTAATGATTTGATTCCAATTTTTAATTAATATTATAGATTTAAATTAAATCCCCAATTAAGGCAATCTTTATATCATTAGTGATTTGATTTAAATTTTCACATAATATTTTCAACATCTTTCTTAATCAATGCAATCTTTAATTTTAAATTTAGAATTATTATTTAGATTAATTAAAACTTTCATAAAATAATCTTCAGCTTTCTTTTTTTACATTTTAAGTTTATATTTTCATGTTTTCTTTTTTTCTAGCTTCCTTTTTTCACGTTCTAAATTTATATTTTTATGTTTTACGTTTTTTAAACCCTTTGTTGCTGATAACCATAAGAAAAATATGAGTTTTATTTAGATAATATTTATTTGGAATGTATTGCATATTTATTGTGATTGCATTGCATTGAAGGGAGAAATCTAGTATATGCATTATTGCATTGTCGATTAGACATTTTAATTTGTCTTCTTCCACATTTTTCACTACAAGATTTATTATATATGCCGACGAAAACAAACGTCGCTAGATCTACAAAATACATCGTCATTTAGTTCTTCCGACGAAAAAAATTCGTTGGCAATAACGTCGGGAGAACCTCGTCGAGGAAGGTTATTGCCTACGTTTTTGTAAAAAATGTTGGCAAAAAGATGTTATGCCGATATTTTTAAAAATGTCGGCATATGTCTACCTTTTCCAACATTTTTTGAAAATGTCGGCATATATCTACTTTAGATGACGGTCAAAGCCCGTCATCATTTTCATAATAATTTATCTAACTAACAATTCTCTTTTTCAACCTGATATAGCAAATACATAAAAGCATAAGCAGAAGGACCTATAAATCAATTAGAATCGAAAACCGACTTAATGTGGTAATCAAGGCAGATATATATTAGAAGCTCTACTAGAAGAGAATAAGTATAGCATTACCTCTCTCTAGCAAGAAGTTGGCTGGCATTATACTGAACAACTACAAATTTCAGAGTTTCCTGAATAGTTGAAGGTAGAACCCTTTCATTATAATTTTCACCAAGTGTTTTATAAACTAAAGGGAACTCATTTGGTAGTGGACGTGTAATAACTCGAAGACCAATTTTCACCTACACATAAAATCCAAGATTTATTTTATTGAGCATAATATAGATGGATAATTGAAACACCTAAATAATTTCCAAACTCGGAATCAAAACTAAAAATCATCAATGAATGCTCATAGTAGATGTAGATTAATATTACGCACAGTAGCCTAGAGCAAAGAAGGTACCTACAGAACAAAATTTAATAACCAAGGAAGCAATTTGAACAAGATAGTAAATTCATCAAATCCATAATTTGGAGATAGTAAACTTCTATAACAAGTTTCAACAAATTTTTTACACAAAAGATTTGAAGGATCAAATTCTCTCTAAAATTTGAAAACGAAAAAGTTCTAGTATATATTATAGCTACAAAACTACATAATTATCAATATTGTTCATTTAAGTGGCATCCTACTAATTTCAAAATCGTAAATGGTCATAATGTAGTACAAAGAGTGAGCACCAAAAGAAGATCAATAAAAATTTTCATCCATTTTGCAGGAATTTAAATGTCTATCGAAACTAAGTAGAAGATATCACTGGAATTTAAATGATCAATAAAAATCATCATCCATTTTACTTCCCCACTGGAAAAGTTTAGAATAATTTTTTTTTTTTGTGATAAGAAACAAAAATGATGAATTAGATCCAACAAAACAAAAAAACAACATAAAGGCCTCAAGGATGAGAAGCCTGTTGCAACTATGTAGAAGATATCACCCACAATCCCACTCTCTATAGTCTTACCACATTTAGAGCAATTTGAAAACAAATTTGAAATAAAGGACAAAATAAACAGGTATGAAAAAATGAGAAAAGAGAGGAAGGAAGATAAATCCAACAGAGGGATAAACTAATTTGTTTATAATGACTTAAATCAACAAGATTTAACAGATACTTTAAAGAAGGGATAATGCACATGTAAATACAACTGATACCAAATCAGGTGAAACAAAATGCATGGAGAAACACCCAAAATCCGCCCGTTTTTCACATGTAAGATCTAAAGACATGCCAAAAGTTTTGTGCTAATCACTTTAGTGTTAAAGGCTTTTCTTTATTAAATCTATTTGTTTTTTTTTTTTTTTTTTTTTTGGGGGGGGGGGGGGGGGCATCATAGAGAATTGCAAGCTTTTTTGGCTTTTTAACAAGTCCCTTTCTCCTCTTTGAAAAAGTCAATTGCCTACTTGCAGAATTATCAATCCTTCTTTTCACAATCTTCCCTCGCCCCATCTTAATTAGGGTTTCTTCAATTGATTCAAATTCACAACCTCTGCCTGAAATCTCAATGCTTTATATTAAAACTTCAAAATAATCAAAACAAAAGGGGAAAAAAGCTTACAGATTTTGGACCACCTAAAGATTTAATTTTTGGGTTCTGGTTTATCTTCTTTTTCTCCCATCAAGAGATTTTAAGCTGCAAAATTAGTGCACCTTGGGCAAAAAAAAAAGAGAGCAATATTTAACACCGTAAAATGGGATTCAATTGAGATGGGAGGATATATAAATTATATTAAACTAGATCTAAAAAGGGTATTTCAATTTCAACCATACCATACCTTCACGTTCAATTGAATGAATCGACGATGGAATTAGATCTGAAATTTGAGATGGAATCGACGATGAACGCGACTGATAAACCTAAGAAAAAGCAAGATAGAGGATTTGAAAGGATAAAATTGAAACATAAAATTAAAGATCTCGAACAAGATGCCTTATATCCTCAATATCATATCGAGAAAGTTACGAGAGAAGCAAACCTGCTTGCTTTGGCCTTGCAGATGAGAGAACGATGAGATCGAGGGAAGGAAAGATGGGCGGCGAAGGAGACTGTTGGCGTTGGGTCACTGGCTGGCATTGGGTCGCTGGTTGGCGTTGGCGGTGATAAAGACGAAGTGGCGGAGAGTGTGCGAGAGAGAGGAGGAAGTGAGTGAAAAAATAGAGGGAAATGGAAATGGAAATGGAGAGGAAAAGGGGAAGAAATTGGTTTTTAGGGTTCACTTTTGCTGACGTTAAAAAAACGTCGGGAAAGGCTTTTAAGAACGTCGGGAAATGGTACTTTTTGCCGATTGTTTTTAAAAACGTCGGGAAAAAGTACAATTTTCCGACATTTTGTTCTTCCGTCGGGAAAAGTTACGTTGGCAAAAAATAAATTTCTTGTAGTGTTTATTTATCGTGGATTGATGTCATAAACCTAGTATATTTATTATTTGAAATTTTTGGATTATTGATTATGTAAAATTTTTAGGATTATTATTTGAATATACTGATATTGATCACATATAGTGCATAAACCTAGTATATTGATTATTTGAATACTGCTTAGTTGTGTTATTTGGATGGATTTATTTGAAAAACCTAATGTATAAACCTCGTATACTAAAATATTGGTTATCATATATAGTGAAATTAACGGTCATGAATAAATCATGTTATATGTTACAAATGTACGTAGTATATTGGTCATATTGAATACTTAATTTGTTTTTATAGAGTCTTTAGAATCATATATTCTAACTGGAATTTATGCATATATAGCACCTATATTTGTCTAACACATATTAGAACATGAATATTTTCTGCATATGTACCAGATATATTTTTGTAACATTTTATCTTTTCGTTCATCTACGAATATGGATACACTATATATATACCAAGAATATATAGTATATCAATATGGATACACGATTTATACCAGGAATGTAAACTACTGGATTGGATTGCATCAAGGTAGAATCAAAGTTCAAAATAATTGAGAAATAGTAGATTCCACGAAGAGGAAATATATGTACAGAAAGATATATACTCATACCAAATTAGTTGCAAATATTAAGGCGAACTCAATAAATAAAAAATCATGGTAATTTTTTGGACTTGAAAAGAAAAAATATATACATATTCTTTGCTTTTCATACCAGAAAAGGACTAAACTGAAGGTTTCAATGGAAAAAATAACATAAGAATTGTTGGCATTGAAAGCAAAAAAACATGAAGACTATCATCCATTTTGCTGTTTATGGTTTTATCCATTTTTCATAAACTCATAGGAATCACAAATTAGAGAAGGGAGAGTGAGTGTTTTTGGATTCGTGTGTGGGGGAATATTTGGTATATGTGTTGGGTGTTGTTTTGGTTTGAAAAAAAATACACGTGAAATTGGAAGGGGATGCATATATTCTACAAACCTCATAAAAAAAATATCAGTTGGATATATATGTTAGGTAGAGAGAAGAAAGAGTGAGTGTTTTTGGGTTCATGTGTGGGGGAATATTTGGTATATGTGTTGGATGTTGTTTTGGTTTGAAAAAAAATACACGTGAAAATGGAAGGAGATGAATATATTCTGCAAACATTGAAAACAATAATGAATGCTCCACCAGAAATAAGAACAAACTCTAAAACATCATAGACTTGAAAAAAAATTACAAATGTCAATTGTGATGGATACATCAACATGCATAAGCAGCGGAATAAAGATCTATACACTCTAATTAGCTCAAATAAATATGGAAAATCAT
>JAOANK020831692.1:0-10533 GCA_026257165.2 Telfairia occidentalis | reverse complement strand
TTGCAACAAGGTACCAAAAGCATGGAAGACTACTACAAAGAGATCTAGACCTTGCTAAACTGCTTCGATGTGGAGAAAAAAAATTATTGAAATTTTTGTATTTGTTATTGAAATATATGAGTGACATTGTTCAGTTTTCGAATCTCCAAAACAATTAAAATCAACTTAATTAATTTTTTTTTTTCACTATTTATTCAAATTGAAAGTTAATTTATGATTTAAATCTTATTCTATCTCTAAACTCTTAAATTATTCTATTTTAATCTTTAAATTTTTAAAAGGGGATTATAACCTTTCAATTTTTTTGGTTTACTTCATCTTTATTTTTAAACTTTCACAATACTTATTTTAATCTATGTATTTTGAAAAATAAATATTTGATATTATTATTATTATTCTTAACATATAAATGACACGACTATAACTTGCAAGTATACGTATTAATATGTTTTTTAAAGTGATATGTGTATTAATGTATTGACATGAGCATGCATGTGAGCCACTTAAGTTAATAATATGAAAATTGAACGATCAACATACATGGACAAAACAATAGCAAAGATCAACATGGTTACTTTTTAAAGTTCATAAATTTTGATAAATATGCCAATTTAAGTATATATATTTGTTTTTACAAAAAGTAGTTTAGAAATAAGAAAAACGATGATATCACAACTCGAGATCAAGGTGGGAAGAAAAACACATAATGAAACTTGCAACTAACAAACACATAACGAAAGAGAACTTAAACTAAGAAGGCAAATCACTTAAAAAATGTCTCAAGTGGAGTGAAAATTGGGTTGAGAGTGTGAACAAGCACAATCTCACCAAGTGGTACATCTAAGATACACGTCTTTCAAAGCATAGCTCATTTGATAAATATAGATATCATCGACCAAAATGTTAGAGATTCAATTCTCTGCTCCATGTTGAGCTAAAAAAATGTTAAAAATTTGAATTTCTTCACTCTCCCACATTGTTAAGTTTATGAACTAGAATGATTAAAAAAAATAAAAGACTAAAATTAACCTTTTAAATTTGAGGGATCTTTTAAATCTTAATTTAATATGATTAAAATTTTAAAATTAAAATTGGGAAGTACATGAACATGACGGTAAACCCGAATAAAAAGAATCTTTTCATTATTTGTTTTCTTCTTTGTTTTTGTTTTTGTTTTTTTGTGTTTGTTTTCTTTTTTTGTTTGTTTGTTTTTTTTTGCAAATTTAACGTATAAATAATAAAATGTTTAGTACTAAAAAAAGATTAATAATAATAATAATAAAATGTTTGACTTCAATGTTTGAAAGGCCAGCCTAAAGTGCTTTATTTCATCCACAGTGCTCTCTTTTTGCCTTTTCTTGCCAAACCCCTCACTAATTATCAAATTCCATATTTTTTTAAAAAAAAAAATCTCCAATTCCATATTAATTAATTATTTTTAAAAACGAAATAACATTACATAAAAATATTAATTTACACATGTTAGTAGATAATGTCTCGACTGTCTAGCCAATTTGAACATAACGAAACTAATTAATGCAGATATCATCGATTAATATGTTAGAGATTTAAATTCTCAACTCACATGTTGAATACAAAAAAGAAAAAAAAAATCTCTTGACTTTCTAACGTCACTTTATCCAATAGTGAGATCCACTTATCTATCCACAACACAAATAAATTATATAAAAAATATGTATAAAACTTTTTAGAATCCTTTTATGAATATGGGGTGGGTATTATATATTTTATAAAGAGAGCTTACTAAGTCATTACTCACATTGAGATTAATTAATCTAATAAAGTACATCAAATATGGACAACTTTTTCATATATTTCTAGTCATCACTTATCTTTTATGTCTCAATTTACCATATTTCTAATAAAAGATCGAGAATCTTAACTAAATTCATATAATCAATAATCTCCAAATTCATAATAAAAACACTTAATTCCTTCGCCCTTCATCTATTCAACCATTTTCTCATTAACTTTATTTATTTATTATTATTATTATTATTATTTGTGAATATCATAATACAAATAATTAATTTATTTGAGTTTTTTTTTTTTTGAGTTCAACAATATGTGAGACATGAAGACTTGAATCTATGACTTCTTAATTTGAGAAATATGTCTTTAATTAATTGAATTATGTTCGGTTTGACATTTAATTTGAGTATCTAGTTCATTATTTTTGTCGAAAATGAATATGAAACTTTGGTTGGGCCGGAAAGAAGTGAACTAAAGAAAGTTTATACACGTACGTCATAATCTATATTCTATGGTAGATGATGCGTTGGGTAGTGATAACTGATAAGTGGAGTCTGATAAAAAAAAAAAAAAAAGTAAGGAAACCCCAAACAAATATTATTTTATATATTTTGTTTGGGATTGTGACCTTTCAGTTACTCGTAGGGAACACTTTCAGTTTCAGAGGCCAAAATTTCTCCCATTGGTCGTCTTTTGGGTCACTCCCCCCTACGTCATTTAGGGTACCATCCTCCGAGTCAAATCGAGCATAGCTCATCTGGGTAAAAGCGTATCTCTCTGATTAATAAGTCATGATTTCGAATTCCTCCACTTCCACGTGTTGTTGAACTCACAAAAAAAAAAAAAGTAACGTCCTCCACAAAAAAAAACCCATGACCTAAATTTTAAGTTTAGGACAAAATATCATCTCCATATATTTTTATTGAAATCATGATTTAAATCTTAAATTTTAATATGATATTATTTAGTTTTTATACTTTTAAATCTGTAATAATTTAGTTCATGTACTTTTACCAATTTAGTTCTTATCGTAAATGTCAATTTTTATTAGTTAAAGATTTAATCTGTATATTTTATGAACATCTATAGTATATGAGTCACAACAATTATCTTTATTGATATGAAGTCGAGCATTTATGTTTGAAGTGAACAATATTATTTTATAGTTGAAATATAATAAAGCAGTTATAGCAATGAGATTCACGTACGTTCTTTTTTTTTTTTGTTCATATGATTCAGTGGATGTTTTTGAGTGTAAAAAAAAAACTGCAGAGCGGCGGATTATGGAGAACATGGAATTTTTTTATAAATTAAAAAAAAAACGATAGCACTTTTAATAGTTTAATGTGATGGAAGAAAAAAAGTTTGTGACTTTTATGAGTATATAAGGGAAGAGAAGGGGTTCGAATTGATGGAGAGTTTTAAGAGTCGTCACTGTATTATTAAAAAAAAAAAAGAGGGATTTTTGGAGATTTTAAGGTTTTAATTTTTTTGTTTTTGTGGGAAACGGATAATAATGGGAACTTCAAAATTATTGTCGTGGGTTTGTATTATCACTATGTTGGTTCTTGTGTCGTTTGCAGCCACGTCTGAATCTCGCCTTCTGGTGCAAAAAACAGAGAGCCTCACGGCGGCGCTCCGGCACCTGCAAGAGCAGCTGATGCTTCGGGTCGACGGCGGTGCTCCGGCCAATCTTGTCGCCGGAAAATTTTATTCATCGTCCAAACGATCTAGCCCGGGTGGACCCGACCCGAGACACCACTGAGATGGTCGTTTTTTAGTTAGTTCGGTTTTTGTGTTTAGTTGTTTGCTGTAATAAAGAAATTTTAGTTTTTTTTTTCTTTTTTTTTTTACTTTTTTTTCTGGGAGGATATGTTTAGAGTGGTGGAATTCAAACTTCGACTTGAGAAGGTTATTGACATTTTAATTTAACTGTCAGACTCTGTTTAGTGGACAAAAAATAAACAATATTGTATCTTGGTTATTAGATTAGTTAATTAATACTAATCTTTCTCTATCCTTGTTAAATTAAAAGTTTGATAATTTTCCCAGCTGTATTAGTAACTTTGTTTAGATTTTGCGAGTTAAAAGAAAATTTTGACATTTACATTAGTTAGTAAGCCAAAAAGTGTAATTATATTAGACTATTATGCACTAAAAAAAAAGAAAAAGAAAAGATTATCATGTATGATATAGTTTATTCGAAGGATTTGATTATTTATTATGAATTAAAAGTGAATTTGGATTTTGTCAATCTAAACATAGTTCCGTTGGTTAAGACATAGCTCATCGACCAAAAAGTTGTGGATTCGAATTCTCACTCCACAATTTGTTAAACAATAATAATAATAATAAAAGAGTGAGGGTTTGAATTTTTTTATTTTAATAAAAGTGTTTTGAGTGAATGCATTTATTCTTTGAGCACTAAAACATTTATTAAGTAATTCTCTTAAAAATATGTCGTGTTTTTAGAATCTTTAAAAATATTTTTTTGACAAGTTCAAGTCATTAAAATTTAAAATTTGTCTTAGGTGTGTGAATTATAAAAGTGTCTAATAAATAAAATTGAATTTTGTGTATAATAGTATTTTAAACTTTCAATTTTTTGTCTGATGAATTGGTGAATTTTTTAAAAAAATTAATTAGATCAAAGATCTATTAGATGCAAAATTTAATGTTAAGGACCTAATTGAACACAAAATTAATAAAGTTTAGAGACTTATTAGATATTTTGTAAAGTTTAGAAATCTATTAAACAACTAATTGAAAGTTCATTAAACTTATTTGACATTTTTTAAAATTCATGAACCTCTCCGATACAAATTTAAAAGTTTAAAAACTAAACTTTTAAATAAATTATATATTTTTTTAATTCAACAACATGTGAGGATGAGAAGATTCAAATCCATGATCTCGATATGTCTTTTAATCAGTTAAGCTATGCTCGATTTGACATTTTTATTTACATTAACACAAATAAAATGCATACATATATTATAAAACCTTTTTTTTCAATTAGTACAAAATATCTACGTTATCGGTTTCCAATTACCTTAAATACTACATTAAATTAATACATGGAATGACAATTTTATAGGTAGATTTTCAACTTATCTCGTCAGGTGTTAGTCCATTTTCGTAAAAATTAATGTTTTTTTTTAATGTCCAACTAATGACTCTTGGAATAATTAAGAAAGGAGGGCAAGCTGCAAGAAAATGCGGCTATTCGTTGGAAGGAATCTAAAGATGACATTTATATTTTTTTTAAAAATAGCACAAACATTAAAAAAACATAAAAAAATAAAAAAATACCATGTGCATATCTGATTCATTTTGCCCACATAAAGGCCTCGGAATCCTTCTTGTTGTGGGCCTTTGTCTTTAATCTTTCCTTTTTGGTTCCTTTTTTTTTTATTATTCTCAAATACTTAATCCTCCCCTATGGTCTATTAATTTAAAAACATATATGGTTATATTTTAATTCCAATTTCTATCCAAAGCACTTTGCTATATACAACTTACCTCAGAGTAAATAAAGAACGTTCAGAATACGACCATTATGGGCTGAAATTAACTCTCAAATCGTTTGGAA
The DNA here is from genome assembly GCA_026257165.2 of Telfairia occidentalis. Lineage (NCBI taxonomy): Eukaryota > Viridiplantae > Streptophyta > Magnoliopsida > Cucurbitales > Cucurbitaceae > Telfairia > Telfairia occidentalis. The sequence goes on along the minus strand of JAOANK020831692.1, from coordinate 5,168 downwards.
TCTTCTTCAAGGTAAAGAACGTTTTAAAAATGAAACTCATTTAGTGGTGGATGAGATCATAAGGCGGCAACAACAAAGAGAAGTTATTGGCATCATATTAACTACATATATATATATTTCATTTCTAAACAAAATTTCAACTATATTTGCATCCCAACAAAAGAGACAACCGTTGCTAAGTTTCGAAAAATGAGGCTAGGCCCACATAAAATTATTAAATGTAGCCTACCTGTTATATCCGCTTGATTATTCATGTTCAAAATACAGAATTGTATATATATCCCCTGCATCTAACAATGTAAAATTGTTGACCATATACTAAATAATTTCTCTTGAGTCATAGAGAGGATCACTAAGAATCATATCAATAATAATAAATGATTCTAGGAATATGCATGAAATGTAACGCCCTAAGCGTAAGATTATTTGCCTTGACACTTTTCTACATCGCTCTACGATTTGGACACGCTACTTACTCGACGTAAGCAACATACTCATTTGTTCTTACAGACGAACAAAGTCGTTTTTTAAGTATACTTTGTTATCACTCACATGTTTCTTAAGAAAATGTACTTATAGCTCACTCATGTACCAAGTACATTTAACTTCGAAGTTCTTATGATTTGACCAGCCAAAAGAAATGTGCACCTTGTTCGATCCATATAGTTTAAAGATTCCTCTCATTCGGATGCGTCACGTGAAAACTACATAAATCATCGATCTAGTTGGACAAATCTTTTGCTTTTACGATATGGTAAACAACTCGAAAATCTAAAGCTGGTGCCTTGCCACCCATGTTGGTCCAAACATAAAAGAGATCATCAAGACGCAAAAAGCAACCCTAATGACAAATTTTCTGACTCACCCTTTACACTCCCCACTAATCTCTTTAAAACTTAATCCCAATTAAAAACTTCAAACTCTCCTATAAATACCAACCAAAAGGATCCCACCTTTCTATAAAAACCCACTTCGCATGCAACTTTTTTTGATCCCATCACACATTTTTTCCTTTCCAAATGGCCAACAACCGTCGTTTCAACCAAAAACTGGCCGTCGTATTCATAGTACTGATGCTTCTTGTCGCCGCCGTGGTCGGCCACGGTGCACCGCCGCAGACGATGGAGGAGGAGGAGGAGGCAGCCAGTACTGAAAGTAGGAGCATTATAATAATGCGTAAATTAGGTTATAGCAAAAGGCAAATGGAGCATTTGAAACGACTTTCTTCGTCTTCCATTTCGAGATACACACCCGGAGGCCCTGATTCTCAGCACCATTCTCAACCACCTCTTTTTCCATAGATCCCTTTTTCTCTTCTGTGTTTTCTGTTCCATTTCAAGACAAATTTTCGTTTCCTTTTAGCAAAAATAAACATAAAAAATGGCCTCCTCCTCCTATCATCATGCGAACTGTCTGAAACTAATTATAATATATATTTTATCATCCATCTTTGTTTGTGCTGCCAAAGTGTTCTCTCTTGTCTCCTTATATATATATATATAAATATTCTCTTTTTCGCTTTTGAGTTTGAATTTTTGTTTTAATTTTACATACTATTTTGGTTGTTATACTTTTATCTTTGATTTGTATGCTTTTAGTTTTTGTTCATTTTAACTCATGTACTTTTGAAATGGACGTTTTAGTTTATGTTATTTTAAGAAGTGACCATTTTGGTCGCCCTATTTGTAAAATTTTAGTACGTACAATTTAATATATAACTGAAACTCATTAATACAAAGTTATTACTATATTTTTAGAGATTTATTGATTGTATCGTCATGCTATAAATATGATTGAAGAAAATGAGATACAAAAAGGATGAAAAGACCAAAATAATAATAAATCGTTTTTTAAAACAAGGATTAGAAGAGATGTTTCAAAAGTATAAGAATTCAAATAAACAAAAATGAAAGTACGATGACCATAAAATTGAATCAAATTAACTTACATGAATCCAAATAGTATTTTAAATAGAAAAATCATTTGAAGCAATCCTGAATCACGATAGTTTGATTTGTCATCCTCTCGACATATCTAATATTGTGCCAATAGTCAATCAGTAAGTTAAAAAAAAAAAAATTACTTCATTAACTTGATCATAGTTCAACAAGTTAAAAATCTTCAATATGTTACCCTTGTTTTAATTGAAACAACGATACTTCATAGAAATAAAGAAGAAGAATAATGCAAATAAAATGAGTTCAGTGGCATGCAATATTCGTTGATGTATGGTTCTACTATTTAAATTGTTCCTTGTTCAAAATGTTGGTAATTTGGTTAAATATATAAGTATGGCATAATTTTAGTATAAAGTCTTGTATAATGTAGAACATATTTCAAATTTTGGAGAAGAATAATGGTTTATGCAATGAATGGTCATTTTATTTTAATTTTGAAACTTTTAAATCCAATCTATATAGTTTTTTTTTTTTTAAAAGTTGAACACAACATGAATGTAGATTCAAGTCTATGATTTTTTGTTATAAAATATGTGTGTCTAAATTAGTTGAGCTATACTCTGATTGATTGTCACTCACTACAAGAAAAATGATCTTTGTCGACAGTATTTTTACCGACGTATGTAATAAACGTTGGTATAATAAGTTGAATTTTAATTAATACGTAAAAAAAATTTATAATTTCTAATTTATTATTAATGGACAATAAATCTGTTTCAGTTCTTTCGAAAACTTAACGTCCTCTCTCTCCAAATAGAAAAAAAAAATAATAATTCAGATGGTAATGGAAGACTGGCCAACTCGGGTTTCATGAGTGTTGGTGGAGTCCCCTCCAAATCTATTTTTTGATGATCTTTTTTTATCTCATCCGTATTCCACTTTACCAAAGATGTTATTTTATGGATGATGAGGCATGAAAATACTCACACACGTGGACAGGTGTGAAAGCGCCGTGTGTACAAGCTGACCTCAGTCATAGCCGAGGTCAAGCGAGGCAATGAAGCTCGGACAAGGTAGGACGAGCCTGAGAACGAGAATGAATCCCTTGAATTGATCCAAAACGGACGTAACGGTCACGCTAATCCCTCCACTCCTAATCCGCCCTAAATCAAGGCTGGTCGGAGGCGTTACACCGCGAATGACTCTTATAAGCTCAAGTATAAAAGCAGGACAGAGCCACCTTGAAAGGTACGCAACAAAATCTGAATACATTTTCTTACTCATTTCCTCTGCCTCTAGTGACTTGAGCGTCGGAGTGTGGTAAACACCACCCCACCTCACCTCGTTCTCTTCCTCACAGGTTCGAGGACTACTGAAGCTCAAGCCACGTCACAAACATGATTTTTCGTGTATCAACAATGGATTAATATAGAAATTAGTTTATTCAATAAAACGTTGGTTCTTCAATCAAGTTTCAAATGATTAGCTATTAGATTAATCCCTAAGGATCGGATACACATATTTCCGAACCATACAATCGTGTTAAAGCCCTACTATACAAAATCACACACACAATATTATATTCAATTTTAAATTATAAACCAAAATAATAATTGCCAAACAAAATAGACCAAAACCAACCAAATTTATTTAAACTAAATTAGCCGTCTATTTTTAAATTTTGTACTTCGAAACATCAAATTGACCGACAAAGTTCAAACCCATCAAATGCAACCATCGACGCATTACTTAATTAAATTATTAACTAAGGATATTTTTTTTTTGTTTTTGTTTTTGAAGAAAATAAGAATACATTTTAAACTAGGCCGCCGCCATTGCATGATAGAATATTCTTTATTTACTTATTATTAAATACTCCATTAATCACAGCACCAATGTTGTTGTTGTTATTATTTTGAATCACAGCACCAATGTTGTTACGTAGAGATGTAAAAATAAAATACATTTGAATGAACAAATTATAAACTTTGACTTTATTAATATAAATAATTAAATGCATATAATTAATGTTAAAAAAGAAAAAGATACTTGGAAGCCGCTTTAACAGGAAGCGCAGTTTTTAGTGCTTCACAGTCAGAGGGTTTATTTTAAACCGCTAATTAACTTAAATTAATGTTAATGATCATTAGAATTTAGAAATGCTATGCCTAGTGATTCACTCCAACACATCTATTACAATTCTTTAACATTCTCAAGAAAAGAAAAGGAAAAAAAATAATAATAAATTTTATTTTTCATTAAGATTCAATAATGGTAATACAAATATATGGACCAACCACTTCTTTTTATGTTAATGGTCTTATTGTTTTCAACGAAATTTGAATACCATTTCTTTTCAATTTTTTTATCATATAGTTTTTATGGGTTTCTCAATTCATTTGAGATCATTAAAGCAAAATAAACAAAAATATATAAACATTCGTAGTCATTAGTATTGCAAGAAGGATAACGTAGCTCTTGGGAAAAACATCCTAATTCGATCGTAGGATATTAAGCAGAAAAATAACTAAAAATTTTTAAAAAGAACACAAATGCAAGAATTTATATGAAAAACTCTAAAATCGAAGAAAAACCACAATTCCACCAGAAATAAACTCATCTATACGAAAAATTGTTACAATCACATAGAAATTCTCTCATCGATTCCAATTATGTATACAAAAATACTCTCTTAAAGTTTTATACCACTCACACTATTCTCCCCACTCTCAAACAAGATAATACAAAAAAAAAATTTAATTAGAGTTAATACACCAAACTTAAAAATGTTTCTAAGTAAAATTAAAGTCCATGAGTTCCGCTTATATATAGTATTTGAAATTCATCACTTCATACAACCTTTCAGATATGAGATTTGTACGCTTCTAATATTTTGCCAAAACTCAGTGCTATTAGTTTATTATTGTATATCGTACCGTATATAGTTAAAATACATATATTTTATTAAGATAAAATTGATAATATATTTGCCATCTTTTTACCCTAATAAACAATTACGAGGAAGATTTGTTAATGAAAGTTATTTGTCTTTTTTGGGAAGGTGTTGGATGATGAGGTGGGCACGAGGAATTTTGGCTGATATTTGGGGATGATGATAATTTGATGGGTGAATGGAAATTGATATGTTTTGGAAGGATATTGTTGGGAATAACAATACGGGAGGCGGAAAATCCCCTGAGGCCTAAACTTCAGTAGCCTAATAGTATTCTCCTTCCACAGTTAAGTGCAGCAAAAGAACACACAACAATA
>JAOANK020831472.1:0-10533 GCA_026257165.2 Telfairia occidentalis | reverse complement strand
TTCATTAATTGAGCTGGCATTTGGCACATGACTAAGTAGAAAGGACCAAAGATAAAGCTCCATGTGGATTAATTGGCTAATTCGGCCATTCTTTGTTGCCCAAATGGATAAGATGGAGTGAGACATAAAAAGAAAAAGAAGTGAGTCTCCATTTAAAGTGACAACAACTATTCCTTTATTCTGGGACAGGAGACAAGAGAATTCAAGAGCTTTTCCAAGAAGAATTTGTTGAAGAAGAAAACAGAGAGAAGAAGAATCTCTTTGCTGAAAACACTTTTGGAAATAAGGCTTTTCTCATCCTATCCCTCCACATCTTTTGTCTCATTTTCTTTCTTTATTTTACTTAGGAGTTAAATTTCATTTCTCTTGTAATCTTTTAAATATTCAGATCTCCTAAACTCTTTAACCATGTTTTGGTTAATTCTTGTTAGTTGTTTTTCTTTACATTTGATTATGAACTAACTAACCCAAGGCAAGGGTTAGAGATTTGATTTTGCTGGTTTGTTTTAAGGATGTACAAAAACTCTTAGCTAATCTCTTTAAGTAGTGTTATTGATTTTATTTTTAATAATCGAATTGTATGGATTGGCCACCTCTACAATTTGCTTTTTAATATGAACTGGGAAAAGGAAGTATTAATAGAACCCATTAACACTCCCATTAGTAAATCTTTTTTATGGGTTTGTGAGTGAGTTAGGAATAACCTCTCCTTAATGCACTAAAAAGAATATTAGAGCTTCAAAAGAACTTAGGAGTTTAGCTTCAGAAGGGGCATAAGAAATGTTCGGTAGTATTGAGTCAGAGATAGAATTGATACAACATCCCCTAGCAGACAGAAAATGAATTCCCTAACCTAAGCTTGCTTTTACCAACATTGCTTAAAATTGCCACTAAGCTTCCTCACAAATTTGCTTGTTAATTCCTTTAGCTTATTTTTTCTCTTTTCAAACAATCAAAATTTTAGTTACCTTATTCCCCTAAACAACAACTTTTAAGGATTAATTTTGTTAACTTATCCCTGTGGATCGACCTTGTTTACTGCAACTTCAGAGTGTACTGTACACTTGCACTTTGTGATTGTCAACAACATGCTTAAATCACAACAACATCATACTTATCTCATTGAAAATTCAATTAATTCTTTCTTAATGGAATGATGTACCTAGTGGTGACGAGATAGTTACTATATGGGCATGGTGACTTACGAATGTTTACGATGTAGGCAGTTTACAGAATCCCAACTCGGCGCCCATACCAACTATAATAACCCAACTTAAAACTTACTCCAGCTTAAGACCGTCAAACATGCATGTGTTAGAAAACAAGGTAAAGACCAACACATGAGATTAAAGAGACGACTCAATAAGAAATACTTGAAAACCATAAACAAATGCTCAAAATTTAGTTTGGGATCCCAAAGAAAAATAAAGTAAAAACATAGAAGCAAAAATACATCACAAAGGTTTAATACACGTTTTGAAAGTACAAACTATGAGTGATCCTAGACCTAATGCAGAATTGAACTATGTGACCATGGCGCATAGTAACTCTAACTCGTCAACCACCACATTTGTTATGCCTGTTACTTGAAAATGGTTATTAAAATAGGTTGAGTATTTTACCAAATACTCAGTAAATGAACTAGTTTATGGGGTTAGACATGCAAATACACACAATCATGCAATTCATGGTATGCACATTTAAGACTCTTTTATGATCAGTAAAAAAAACATTTCTTTGTTTTCATGCTGTGTGATCACCATCCTTTATCTCGTCACGAAGCCACCTCAACTTTAGGTACGAGTGTGAGCCCTCAATTTTTGTGGATATCCTACTACATCTTATGGTAGATGGTTCCCATTCAACGTAACTAGATCTTTCCCAACAATGACCCCACTGATATGAGAGGAAGCTGTCACTCTCTTATAAAACATGTATTCATGTGCTATGGTTTATGTAAGGTCCCACATACATATGACATGTGCATTTAACTTTCTACACCATGCTTGTCATACAAAATCATATAAAGCCACAACCCAGTAGATTAAGCTCAAGCATGCCAAGTCACATCTCATGGTAACATAATACGTACAAGACATGGCATGGTACCTAACATCATAGTCTACATAAACGTGGTACATCGCATACAAGCATCATTCAATTTGACCTAAGCCTTAAGACAGATCCATAAGCATAGCCACTTACCTTATGCGAGTCATAGATCTCCTAACAGTTCGATTAAAAGAAACTTGATCAACATAAGGTCAAACACATAAATAAATTAGTAAACTATCTTATTAATAGGTTTAAACAACATTTGGGTTAAGATCTAAGGATGAATAGCTACCAAAAACTCTCTGTAACCACTATTTCACATGCGCCGAATGTATCGCCACTGTCCTCCACGTGTCGCTGCCATCTAGTGACGTGCTACCACAAACATGCACTGGTTGCCGATTCTGCTGACCACACGAAGCCCTGGATCACTGTTAGAAGTGGATTTCAAAGCTCCACGCTACGAAAAATAGCCTTCCGCAGTCGCACGTGTGACTTATGTGCCAACATACCTCGAAAGTTCTACAGTGCGAAGGAGCTCTCATGTGATCTGTTCAGTGTTCCACTGCCGCCAACTTAAAGATCCAGTCACCATGGTCCTTTTTGACACTTCACCGCCCCAAAATCACCATTTTTCCATTGGATAAGAGGAAAACGAGAGTTAGAGAGAGAGAAACCAAGAGAACGATAGATAGATAAAATAGCCTCTACCATGCAGTTTTGGAGGTTGGCTTAACGTGAGGTGTTACCAGAAGCCTCTTACTGTGGAGAGGGAGATCAAACACGAGAGAGAGAGAGAGAAATATCCTTGTTTAACCATGGTGAATCGAGCAACCAAACTGAAGAGAGGACGAGCAAGATTGCTTGTAAGAGAGAGTGAGTACTTGGGAGATATGAGATAGAGATGGAGAAGGAGAACGTGGTAAAGGAAGGGTGGCTACTAAGGTTTTCTTTTGAAAATAAAGAGGTAGGCTAGTTTTTCATCATGTTCTATATATAAGACACAAAGTGCACCCTAACTCGAATTCACTTTGGATTATTGACAAAATTTCCATCATAAGATTTTTATTTCCCATTTTTTATTAAAAAAAAACTGAAAAAGGATTACTTAATCCCACTTCCTAATACACACAAACAACACCGATCAATCAAACAGCTAGGAGAAATGAGAATGGATTCTAGCTGTAGAACTTCGAAAAAGTTTAAGTAGTATTCTATTTTTGGCCATTTAAACAATTTATTTTAATTTTGTTATCCAATTCTTCTACACCACACGCTTATAGACTAATTTTGTCAACTTATCCATGTGGATCACACTTGTTATGTTGCAACTTCTAACTGTATACTTGCACTTTAGGGTGTAATTGTGCTAAGGAGATTGCATTGCACCAACAAGATTACTAACACTCGTGCATCATTCTTCCTAGTGACCACCGACTCTACCCACTTACACACATAGTCTACAACAACAAAAATATATAAATGAACATCAGAAGAGGGGGGAAAGGGTCCCATAAAATCTTTACCCTATACATCAAACAACTCAACAACTAAAATAGGAGTCAAAGGTATTTCATGGAGCCTAAAAATGTTACCTATTCGTTGGCAGTTATCACATGTTCTAACAAAGGTATAACAGTCCTTAAACAATGTAGGCCAAAAGAAACCACATTGCAATAACTTTACAGTAGTATGAGAAGGTCAAAATTGGCCTCCACATGGTGAAGAATGACACTCAAATATGATATTTACAACTTCCTTAATGGGCACAATGATTGAGCTCATCAATGCGTCACCGCAAGTGCACGAGTCAATCGTAGTAATAACTCAGGCTAAGAGACCGAGTATCGTCCCTAGGTATTCACAATTTCTAATCTTTTTACTGATCAATTAATTCTTTTGATTTTATCTAGGAATCTCCATGCCAGGGAACAGTGCTAAAATTAAAGAAAGCAATAAAAATGCATGCTAACGGTGAATTTATCAAGGGAAAGGAGGTTCTAGGTTGTTAGTATATTTAACGACCTCATTAAACGATCAATTTACTACAGCAACGCATTTTCTTTCCTTTTTACCAAAGTCTATAATTTCATTAATTTGGGTTTCCTCTCTCGAGCTCAACCACTATCAATTATCTATCCTAACTCAATTTCTTGCCATTAGAGCAAACAATTGGCATACAAAATATTCATCAACAACCTCACATGTTCTCCTATCACACTCGTGCATAAAAGAACCTGTGTTCAATTCCCATGGCCTGATTTATTACCCTCTCTCTCATGCAAGACAATAAATGCAAGAACCTAACAACTAATGGCCAGTCAATTGAAGGCATTAAGAGTTGGAAATTGAAAGGCTATCAAGAAATAAATGCATTCCAAAAAATAAATCAAGTCATTCGAGGGTCTTTAAATCCCAACACCATAAAACCTAACCTAAATTAGCTACTGTACAACATTGAATTCAGCCCAGAAGTTTCACAAAAACAGTGAACAAAATTATATGGAGAAGGAAGAGAGAACTCCTGGATGAAATCTACATCATTTCCGCCGTACATACGCTTCCTGAGGTGTGAAAACTCGATCCTGAGCACCCTGAGACCTCTCAAACTCTCTAGAACAGTAATCCTCGAAGTTCCTATCGAAATACTTTGAAAATCGCACAGAAATGAGCTCCCCAACCCTAATGGCGAAAAGAAACATATATACTTCTCATCGGCAACGTCGAGATAGATGCTGCCCCTTTACCAAGTAACCAAAATGTGCGTTTTGGGAGTGAAAAATGGCGTAGCATTGAGACGCTAGGAAGTAGCGTCTCAACGCTACTTCAAATGCAAATGGATGCCATGAGACGTCGAGCAAAATTAAAATAGAACAATAACAAAATAAAGAACTCCTCTAAGTATGCAATTAATTCAAGCCTCAATGCTCTAATAGATAAGTAGGTGCAATCATAGAAACTTACAAGCACATTCAATCATGGAGAGATTTCAAGGCCGATTCTCTTCATTCCCCGTGTGTGTGTGTTCAAGCCCCTCTAGTCCTAGTCCTTATAAGCCCAGGGTGACCTTAGAAAAACCCCCCAAGGCTCTTCTACTTCAACCAATGGAACATCTAAGCAGCTCAAATGCACCCTAGAGACTTATTCACTTCCTTTTTTTTTCATTTTTTTTTCATTTATTTTTGCTTTTCTTTATCTTTCTTTTTGCTTTTCTAGAAGGGAAGGTTGTATCACCTTCATTCTGGCTTACCCCCGCTTCCTAGGCATTGAGTATCCAACTACGAGCAATACAACAAACCCTTGTTTTTTTGTTAAAAAAGGAGCCTAGCCAAGACATGCCACCTTCGTTCTGGCTTACCCTGCTTCCCAGGCCCTGAATATCTAACTACGAACAGCCCGTTTATCCTAGGACAATACTTACTCTCCTTCATTGCTTTTAGGCACAACGGGAAAGGTAGAGTAACCTCTAAACTTTATTCCATTTTTTTCAACACACGAAACATGCATATGAAAACTCAAACAAAACCCCGACCTTTTCAGAGACTTCCTGAGAATAACAATGTCCCTAAAGACACGCTAGACCTTCAGAACTTAGACAAGCGGGCTACGTGCTCAATAGACAAGGAATTTCAAGAAGGATTTGAAATAACTCAGATAGAAATGATGCTATCTCATTTCCACAATCAAACACAATAGATCAGTCAGAGCAAATCATAGCCTCTCCTAATCAACAACATGCATAGAGGAATTCCACAACAATTCAGTACATCAATAATAATTCAGAAAAATCTAAAAAATTTAGTTCAAATTGCCCTAATTAATCAGGACTCACAGAGTACTCCCAAAAAACACCCCCAAACTTAAAGCATACATTGTCCTCAATGTATAGATCACTAAGCATGCAAGCACAATGAACAAAAGAATAGAGTGGCTAATACTGCCTTCATTGGAAAGAGAAGATCATAAACGACATCTAGAATGGAAGAAAGCATCCCAAAAGATCGAAGTTTAGTGTCAGGAACGAGATTTACTGACACGCAACACCTACAAAGCAAAAACAAAAACAAAGACAACGATAAGGGAAAATGAGAGAGAAAACATGGGTGACCAGTCTAGTTAACTAGCACCTAATCCAAACCAACAAACAAAACACACAACAAGAAGAAAAACAACAAAAAGTAAAGATACACCCTATAGTAGGACTCAACATTTTCTCCACGATATCAATTAAACTAAATAATTGCCAACTCCTCAGCAAGGGCGCCAAAAACTTGATCGCTACACAGTGTTATCGCAAGTGTACGGGTCAGTTTCAATATAGTGGAATTGAGTATCGAGTGTTGTCCTCGGGATTGGGTTTCTAGTTTGATTAAGTACCACAGATAGTTACAACTCATTTTATCTAGGGAATCCATTATTGAAAGGAAAGCTAAAATTACACTACTTCTACTCCTAGATAGATGGAAGATACATAAGAAGAGCGTTCCTTAACATGAAATGACATGCTTTGTGACAACAACACTTTATTAACAAACAAAATTTCCTATCACAATGCAACCATAAGCTCGGATTAACTAACGTTTGGCTCCAGTCTTAAGGTTACCTAGTCTATCACTAAGCGCAAACTCAACCTCTCAGTCTATTATTCACACACTAGCAAGGCATTACAAACCACCCACTGATTATCACCCCTTAGAGGACCCATTGTGATCCCATCCTCTCTCGAGCTCCAAACAAACTCGTTTTTCATCATGGTTCACAACAGACCCACTAGAGATAATAAAACATCCGTCTATAAAAGAAATCTTCGTTCATCACGTTGGCCTACTACAGTCATACATTCGAGATCTAATCTAAGCCTTATTCTCTCGAGCTAAAACTTAAATCATGCAAACAATTAATCAATGATTAGGAAATTAAAAGTATTAAGCCAACAAATGCATGAATGAATTGCAAAGGATAAGAAAAATCCATAAAATTAATTAAGCATAAAAATGTCACAATGCATTACAACGAGTCAAGGCAGAATCCCGCCATTCAAATCCACAAATTTACACAGAGATTCCCTCAAGAATTTGCAAAAAAGACAAAATCTACGAAAGGTAAAGAAAAATCCTTAAGACACATGCCAGACTCGTTCGTAATGTGAGACCCACAATCCCGAGCCTCAGATCGCTCCGGGGACTCTATGGGAAGCTCCTAGACCAAGCTTCTTCGTGCAAAATTGCCTCTCCAAATGGCCTCCTCTTATTTTGGTGTGAAAAATAACCTTTTAATGAGCATTCTGACCGCACTGTCGAGATGCTTTAAGTCAACGTCTCGACTCTAGTCTTATGTGGTTAAAGGGTTGTGCGGCGTAAGCATAAGTTAAGGCGAGAATTGGTGTAGCATCGAGACGCTGAAAACTAGCGTCTCTGTGCTTGTTTGGGGCTAGTAGCAAAGGCACGTGCTAACTGGGGCATGCACGTGTGAACACTAATGGCGTGGCGCGCTGCATTGACGGGCGTCTAAATGTGTGGCTGGGCGGTTTTAGGACGTGTGGCTGGGCGTTGAGCTCGCGCGCACTTTGCATGAAGGTCTACAGCATTGAGACGCTACTCATCTTAATGCTGGTGATCCTAGGTTGAATTCTCCTACAAAGTTCTGCATCTCAACACCCTGGCATGGCGTCTCGACGTTGCAGCCTCGGGTCTCCTTGTATTTTGGCCTCTTTTCTTCTTTCCTTGGCCAAATTTTGTCTTCTTAATGTCGTTTTTCGACCCGAACAATTTTGAATTCATATTTTCTTCGAATTATCGTCAGTTTCTCAAATTAACATAAAAACACATAAAAGCTCTAAAATTAATGAACAAAACTAGGTAAAATTAAGCCTAAAGATAGTACATTTTTGTGTGCTATCAAGCATTGAGACGCTAGGAAGTAGCATCTCAACTCTACTACGAATGCAGATGGATGGCATGCGATCAAGTGAATGTGCGTGTGTGCTGCACGTATACGACATCGAGGGGCATCTAGACGATGGCGTCCGCGTGCAGATGATGGGTGCTCGAAGTAGCGTTGAGTGCGCGTTGAGCTATATCTCAACATTGCTGAGCATGCAGGCGTGTGGCGTGCTTGCATGCTCGTGCGCGCTATCTGCGTTGAGCGAGGTGGCTGGGCAGCATTGAGCGGCATCTCAACGTGTGCATGTGCATGCGCCAAAGGCCCTTCTCTTTACATCATTTGGTTGTTGAGACTAACGCCAGCAGCGGGTGTTCGATCGGTCTCCATCAGATGCTAGAAACTTGATCGCCACTCGGTGCGATGCCCCGCAGTGTACGGGTTAGTTTTAGTATAGTGAATATGAGTCTCGAGTGTCGTCCTCGGGATTGGGTTTTTAGTTTGATTGATTACCACGGATAATGACACCTCATTTTATCTAGGGAAACCATTATTTGAAAGGAAATCTAAGTTATACTACTCCTACTCCTAGATAGGTGGAGGACACATAAGGAGAATGTGCCTTGAATCTAATTGCTATGCTTTGTGACACCAAACTTTACTAAAAACGGACTTCCCTATCTCCATGCAACTATAAGCTGGGTTTCACTAAGGTTCGGCTTCCTCTCTTGAGCTCAGCTAGTCGCTTACTAAACATGCAGATTCAACCTCTCGGTCTATTACCCCACACACCTAGCAAGGCATTACGAACTACCCACCGATTACCACTATTAGTAGACCCATTGTGATCCCATCCTCCCTCGAGCTCAAGAAAAAAACGCGCTTGTCATCACGGTTCACAATAGACTTACTAGAGATAATAACTCATACTTCTTTAAAATAGACTTCTGCTCCTCTCAGTTTACGTTAGCCAACTACAGTCATGCAATCGAGTTCTAATCTAGGCCCTACTCTCTCGAGCTAAGACTGAAATCATGCATCGATTTGATCCTTGATCAGAAGATTAAATAGCATTAAACATACAATTACATAAATAATCACAATAGATAAGAAAAAGTCCATACATTAATAAAGCAATAAATGGAGTCACAATGCGTTACAAAAAGTCAAGGCAGAATTTCGCTACTCAAATTCACTATTAAAAATAAAAATTCTCAAGAAAAACAAGAAACGAAACAAGTATAGAAAAAGGGGAAGAAAACTCCTAAAGACGTGTGCCAAATTCGTTCCCGACGTAAGACCCGCAATCCCGAGCCTCGAATTGCTCTGGTGACTCCATGGGGAGCTCCATCTTCTTTTGAAACACCTTGCTCCAAGTCGTGCTTTTGGTTCTCCAAATGGCCTCCCCATTTTTGGAATGAAAAATGAACTTAAAAAGAGGTCACTACCCGTAGTGTCGAGATGCCATAAGACAGCGTCTCGACGCTGGTCTTGGTTGGTCAACGGATGTGCGGTGCGGCATCACTTAGGGCGTAAAAAATGGATAGCGTCAAGACGCTGAAAATAACTTTGAGACGCTACCATCGGTTGTGCAGCAGCATAGGGGCACACGCATGGGAGAACGCATGTGGGAACACATGGAGGGACGTCGAGCAGGGCATTGAGGGGCGTCGAGACGCTGCGGCTGGCTAGAGGGGCACCCGCATGGAGGAGCGTCGAGCAAGGCATTGAGCGACGTTGGCATCAGGCTGGCGATGGGGGCGTGCATGGGCGAGGCGCGCGTGCACCTGTGCATGATGTTCTGTAGCGTCGAGAAGCCATTGAACAACATCGAGACCTGTTGATCCAAACTCTAGAAATCTAGAAATTGCAGCATCTCAACGCCTGAGCATGGCATCTTAATGCTGCCTCCTCGGGTCCTTTGTATTTTTGGCCTCCTTTTTTCTTTCCTCAGCCAAAATTGGTCTTCTTAAGCTCGTTTTTTGATCCAAACAACCTCGAATTCATCATTTCATCAAATTAAGCTCGATACCTACAAATTAACATAAAAACACGTGAAAGCACCGAAATTATCGAACAAAACTAGCTAAAACTAAGCCTAAGGATGACACACTTTTGTGTGCTATCAGGGTGTTGAGACGCCCAAGCGCAGTGTCTCAACACTGATGACTCGGGTCTTCATTTAATTTTGGCCTTGTTTCTTCATTCATTGTTCGTTTTTGCTCTTCTTGGGTCCGTTTTTAACCTAAACTGCTCCAGATTCATATTTTCACCTCTTACATCTCAGTTCCTATAAATTCAACAATAAAAGCATCAAATTACACCTGAAAGCCCCCAAAACTACAAGAATTTAGATACTAAAATAGCACTTTTTGAAGTATTATCAACTACCACAAACTTAGAGTTTTGCTAGTCCCGAGCAAAAATAAAATTCAAACACATAATAGAATTTCAATGCTTGCATAATTAAAACTCCTAACTCAATGCAAAGTGACATGTAATGAGCACAATAAGAGAGACATTCAAGCACATTCTATCAACAAGAAAGCCACTCCCTTGGTCCTTGAGTTTCTCGGGTAACTTCTTCTAGATGATTAT
>JAOANK020831255.1:0-10534 GCA_026257165.2 Telfairia occidentalis | reverse complement strand
TATTTGAGGGAAAAAATGTTAAACTTTTAAGATTGCAACAATTATCTAAGTTTGAGATACAATTTAAAGAAATTAAAATTTTATATTATAAATTGATATAACTTGAGATGCTTACAGGTAAAATTTAATTTTTTTCTTTAATATAAATGAGAAAACGAAAAAAAAAAAAAACAAAAAAACAAAAAACGGGGACGGGGAATCCCCGCCCCGTCCCCGCTTCAAATTTTCGGCAACGGGAGCGTGATTGGAATTAAAATTTCCTACGGGACGAAAATGAGGGATGCATCCCAGCCCCACCCCATTGCCATCCCTAGACCTTTTGGTCAGAGAGATATGTCTTTAACCAATCGAGCTATGCTCGATTAAGTATGTTAATGTAGACTTGTATTTAAGTCACTTGGGTTGAAAACAAGCATTAAACAAATAAATATTCAATGAAAAATATTATATGACGAGGGCTTAAATGATTAAATTTTAAAAGTTTATCGATCAAAACAGACATTTTAAAAATTCAATTATATAGCAAAGGCTTAAATGATTAAATTTTAAAAGTTCAAAGACCAAAATAGATATTTTGAAAATTCAAAGATCAAAATAAATACTTTGAGAGTTTAAGGATCAAAGTACAGCAAATTTAAAAATTACAGACATTTAAAGCTTTTTAATATTCTAAATGAGACATACGCTCACCTTTTCTTTGTATGAGAAAAAGCATATGCGGCTGCCCTCAGCCTTTTGAAATATTGAACTTGACAGCCCAAAATAACTAGCTAGAATATTATTTTGCAACAAATACTGAATTTGATATAAGAAAATTTAACCAGAAAGGCAGATAGTCTAATGATTTACAGAAAATCTACCTCCTAGAACACGTATGTGAGGGAAATAAATAGTTGGTTCATCAGAGAACATAAAGTCGCTTTACAATACGCTGCACTCTTTTCAATCGAATAAATAGCATTAGAGAAAGTTTCTTTCCTGTAAAGCACGAATCATCAAGGAGGCTGCAGAATTCTCTGCATCCCTTACTCTTGACTTCTCATCTCCCATCATATAGAGCACACCAGAAGAAGTGGCAATTTTAACAGAGCATACAAATCTCCTTTCATGTGAAGGCCCTAAATCTTTCTCAGTACTGCAAGTACAGAAACCCATACACATTTAGTGCTATCCAATTAAAAATATAAGGATAAAACGCAGGAAAAAAAATAGTCATTGAACTATACGATAAGTAAATGATCTCTACGAGCTTAGCTCAACTAGTTTAAACATTATCTCCTGGACCAAAAGGTAGTGAATTTGAATCTCCATCTTTGCAGGGTGAACTCAAATAATAATAATAATAATAATAATAATAAATAAATAAATAATGATCTCTATGTTTAGTTGTTCAATTTTTGTTTATTTCCTACAAAACGACAAAAATTACTGCAACCGGTAAGTTTCACTCACACCAAAACTCAATACCTAAGCTGAAAAACGAAGGGAAAATAGGCCTTCAGTTCGACGCGTACATTTTAATGTCTAATGGTAAAAGTATTGCACAAAGGAGCAGATTCAAAAGAATATGAGATGTAAGGTTTAAACGAATAAACATAACTAGTAAGGTTTAAACGAATAAACATAACTATGTACAAATATAATTACATAATAAGATAACTGTCATTGTTGAAAGTAATTTATATAAGACAAGATAAAAGTAATGACATCATGTCTTTAGAGAGAAGAACAAAAAAAGCTGGGTGTGGTGAGCATTGAACACTAAAAAGAATCTTAAAACTGGAGAAAAGTAAAAGTCCCATGTACAGAAAGAATGGAACTAGCTTGATGAAGACATAAAATAACATGAAGATCCATATACATGATGCAAATGTGTTCCTCAGTTGTTTGTTCAATTAAAGTAGGCAATCTTAAGAAAAATGCATTTCATCATATATTATTACAGAATTCAATTTACCACTCGGTTAAAGAAAAAGTATATAACTTGGACTGGATACTTATAAATGTAATATCTACAAATACAACAGATAAACTGCCTCTTACTTTGAGTCCGAATCCCTGCAATTATGCAGCATCTCAAATATTATACCTGTAATTTGGTTTTGGCCACTTCTTCTTGCAACAAAAATCATGTAACTTTTGCTTTGCCCCTTCAATTTCAAAAGACTCATCAATACCATCAATAGTCACAACCGTTTTAATACTTGTATCCATAGAATTAGACAATTTAACGAGAGCTTCTCTTGCAGCATTAAGCCTTGCAATTTCTTTTTGCATGGACGAACCAGAGGCAACAAAACAACCATCAACATATACACTAGCAACATTCTTAGAACCGTTTCTCCAATTCTTAATATCAACTTGCTTCCCATTCTTTTGGCAAACATGAAACAGAACAGTCACTGGTTGGGGCTCTACTAGTAAGTCTTCAGGAGTGTAGATGGGCTCAAGCAAACCCCTAATTACCTACGAAAGATCAAAAACAAAAATTATTGGTGCCCAGCCAGTAAAGTAGTGATAATTATACTTCAAACGTATCCAATAACAAACCACCCATAGTTTTTGAAGATCGAAGTTAACATCTACATAGATAGCACCAGCCACAGATTCGACAATGTCGGCAAGAACTTTAGGAGCCTTAACCAAGCCACCATACGGAACAGAGTTGTCCTCTTGGCTGACCGAATCGATGAACTCTCTAACCTAAAGCAAGCAAAAACACAAATTAAAGTTAAAATTAGGTCAAAGTCAAAATAAAAAAAGAAAAGGTGGTTACCAGAAATAAAAGCGAAGGTGAAGGTGAAGGTGAAATCGAAAACCTTATGATCGAGAGCTGCAGCGTTGCGCCTAACAAAGCGATACAAGCCATGGCGGACGGCAACACGCGCAAGCTTCTCGGTACTAATGTTGGCGGCTCTAAGTGAAGAGAGTTGGCCCTGATCGAGGTCTGGATAAGCAAGAAAAAAGAAATTGGCAATGGCGAGGCTAATAGCAGCATCGCCGATAAACTCAAGGCGCTCATAAGAGGGAAAGTCAGTGTAAGAGGAGTGGGTTAGGGCTTCCTCTAGAAGCTTCTTGTGCTTGAAATTATAGGAAAGAAGGCGCTCGGCCGCTAACACAGAGAGTTCCATGTTTCTGTGGCGGAGAGAGACGACGCCACTAGACTCTGCTTCTTACTTCAAAAGCACAAAGAACAAATCTAGGATCGGCCTTCCTTTACCATTACCATTAATGCACGGTTCAAAAAATAGAGGAAATTGAGCTAAATGCCTTTTTTTTCTCTTTTTTTTGGCAAGTTAAACCACATCTTGAGAGTCGAGATTCGAATCCACTGCTTTTTTAGTCATGAAAATTTACCTTAATCAATTGAATTATGTTCGATTCTTGTTCAAATACCCAAAACTCAAAATAAGTCAAAATGGCAAGTTTTTTAAAAAACAAAGCTTATTATATACGAGAAAGCATCAACCACATAGAAAGATTATATTGTAAGTATTTTTTTTATTTAGTTAAAAAACAAAAAAATAATATAATATCAAATCAACCAAATTAATTTTAAAGACAATAAAATAAAATGATTAAATAAAATGTTAGTCTATTTAATAAACAATTCTTTATATACAATAATTTTTGTTACATTTCGGGCAATTGTATGAAAAGACATGTTGTGGGAGATAAACTACGTCATGTACTATTGGTTGTGTTCTTTACCTCATGTTAATGGTCATCCCAAAATTAATCTGTATTGAGAATTCATTCATTTATATATTTATAATATCAAAACAAATTATTTACGAAAAACGTTAGAATTAGAATTGTTCTTCATGGAAGAAAAACAAACATAATTACTTTTTTATTACAAAAAGACATATCCTCGATAGCTTCAATTTTACTTCTATTTGGGAATGTAATTTCAATCATATTATGAATATTAAAGTATCTCTGATTCATTGTATTGATTTTTCATTATGAATAATATAAAGTTCTCTCTCCTCTATTAGATCATTCGCACGAGATTTTGGGTAAAATTTGGTTTGTGAAAATGAACTTGATTTTATTAATTTTTGGGTAGTAGTGCAATCTCTAATAGATAATCCTATGATGTTTTCTCTTTGATTTACACTTCACTTAGAGGCTTGTTCTCGAGTCAAGAGAATGTGAGTAGTTGACTCT
This sequence comes from Telfairia occidentalis, assembly GCA_026257165.2. Classification (NCBI taxonomy): domain Eukaryota; kingdom Viridiplantae; phylum Streptophyta; class Magnoliopsida; order Cucurbitales; family Cucurbitaceae; genus Telfairia; species Telfairia occidentalis. Next base: position 6,361 of record JAOANK020831255.1, on the reverse strand, counting down.
AGCTTGTTGAAGAATCTTCTCAATCTTTGACTTTTGCTTGTTGAAGAATCTTCTAAAGTCTTCGCCTTCTACTTGTTGAAGAACCTTCTAAGTCTTCGACTTCTTATTTGTTAAAGAATTTTCTGAGTCTTCGGCTTCTACTTGTTGAAAAATCTTTCTGAGTCTTCAGCTTCTGCTTATCGAAGAATCTTTTGAGTCTTCAACTTTTGACAATGCTTTATTGAAGAAGACGATCAATTTCTTAAAGTCTTCTAGTCTTTAGCTTCTTTTATGCTTTAGAAATCTTGGATCTCTAGGGAGTCCTCTATGTATTCTTCAAATTCTAGATCCTCTAAATTTTGAATTCTTAATGTTTTGAATGTTTTGAATGATTGTAAATAAGGGATGATTTCTTATTTATAGAGATTTTGGTGATCTCATGTAGACTTGGGCTTGGGATTGACTTTTGGACTCAACCATTAAACTTGAGCTTATTCATATTTAATTAGGTTCTTTTTAATGAGCTTGAATTATGTAGGTCAACCTAGTCTTATTTTAGTGATTTTGAGCTTATTTGGCTTTTAGTCCAACACACGTGACACAATTCATGAAACTAAATCATATCATAGGATGACCTTACGATAAATAAGTAACAATATTTAATTTGCTAATTTATGTCTTTTAATTTAAATTTAAAGACACATGTAAATTTGCAATTGGTCACAAAATTTATCACTCAATAAATGCCCATTTTTCGACACTTATGCACTTTGGATGGATCTCGAAAAAAAGAAATATTTTTTTACACATTTAATTTTGGCGAAAGGTTTGATTCTTTTTTATTTTTTGTCAAAATTTGTCTTTGATTTGAATTTGAAATTTGGAGGCATTTGAATAGAAGAAAAATCAATATTCTCCGTGTGCTAAAGTTTTTTTCTGTAATATAGATCCTACTTTAGGAGAGTTTTGCCAATTTTAATTGATTCAAAAAATATTTTATGGCAAAATCAAAATTCTCCTACAAAATCCTCTTGGTTGGGAGAATTTGTTTTGTAAAATAAAAATTTTTCAAACTAAAGATATTAAAAAGAAATTGCCACATTTATTTAAAAATCTTTTTTCTAATTTAAAATTTTCTGACCCAAGATATTTTGGAGAAAATTTTCACCTTTTTTATTGAGGATTTTTTTTTAGCAAAATTAAAATTATTTTGACCAAAGATATTTATGAGGAAATTTTCAGCTTGCTTGGTTGGGAATTTTTTTTTGGCAAAACCTAATTAAAGATATTTATGAGAAATTTTTCATGAATCTTTTGGCAAAATAAAAAAATCTCTAAACCAAACCTTTTTTTTTATTTTGAAAGAGTTACAAAATTCTATAAACAAAATTCTTTTAGGTTTCTCTCTTGAAATTCTTTCTCTTCAAGCTCTTCTCTTATTCTTAACTTTTTTTTTCTTCTTCTAATGCGCACAACAATTCTTATTTTGATTTTACATATTTGAATTATTACAGTGACGACACTCTCTTTTGCTCATCTCATTTGCACCATTGATTTGGTAAGAAGAAACAAAAGAAATTTGTATTTTTTTTAATCCGTATTTGATGTTGTCGTAAGAAGCACAATTTTTTTTTAAAAAAGAAATTAGGTGTTATCGTAAGGCAGACCTAATGTAATTTTTTTTTAATTAAACTTAATGGGTGCCGCCGCAAGGCAATGCCAATGTTTTTTTTTTTTTTTTTTGTATATGGTTAAGTGTTGCAGCCCTAATTTGTTATTTAAAAAAAAAACTTTTTTTTTTATTTCATAAGACAACACTAATAATATGTTTCCCTCTCTCTTTTTTTTAATCAATTATACCATAATACTTCTACTCCAACATCAGTTTCCATCGGTCATCGAAGTGGTAAATACATACTTAAACTTTTTTTTTTCTTTTTGAATAACCTTCTATCATTATTAGTGATGATTTTACTACTGTCTCTGTTTATGATGTTGCTATGCTGCTATGATGTCTCTGTTTGTGATCTTGCTATGATGCTTTTTTTTTATAAATGAAACCTATTTGTTAGTCGTGACTTTTTTTTAGTGATGCCACTCTTAAGGCCAATCACCTAACTTTTATTTGGTGATTGAGAAGACCATTTAGTAACGTCACTCCTACTTAGGCCAATCACCTAATATTGGTGATTGTCGAAACCTACCGCAGTGATCACTCAAAGAATATCTCATAAGGCCAGTCACCTAACTTTTTTTGTATTTGGTGATTGAGGAGGCAATTCAATGATGTCACTTTTGCTTAGGCCAGTCACCTAATTTTGGTGATTATGGAAACCTACGACGATGATCACCCAAAGAATATCCCACAAAGCCAATCACCTAACTTTTTTTGTTTTTTGGTGATTGAGGAGGCAATTCAATGATGTCACTTCTACTTAGGCCAATCACCTAATTTTGGTGATTGTGGAAACCTACAACGGTGGTAACCCAAAGAATATCCCACAAGGCCAATCGCCTAACTTTTTTGTTTTTGGTGATTGAGGAGGCAATTCAGTTATGTCACTCCTACTTAGGCCAATCATCTAATTCTAGTGATTGTGGAAACCTACGACGACGATCACCCAAAGAATATACCACAAAGTCATTCACCTAACTTTTTTGTTTTTAGTGATTGTGGAGGCAATTCAGTGATGTCACTCCTGCTTAGGCCAAACATCTAATTTTCGTGATTGTGGAAACCTACCGCGGTGGTCACTCAAAGAATATCTCACAGGACCAATCACCTAACTTTTTTTGTTTTTGGTGATTGAGGAGGCAATTCAGTGATGTCACTCCTGCTTAAGCCAATCACCTAATTTTGGTGATTGTGAAAACATACTGCAGTGGTCACCTAAAACATATCCCACAAGGCCAATCACCAAACTTTATTTTAATTTTTGGTGATTGAGGAGGCAATTTAGTGATGTCACTCTTGCTTAGGCCAATCACCTAATTTTGGTGATTGTGGAAACATACGGCAGTGGTCACCTAAAACATATCCCACAAGGCCAATCACCAAACTTTATTTTTATTTTTGGTGATTGAGGAGGCAATTTAGTGATATCACTCCTGCTTAGGCCGATCACCTAATTTTTGTGATTGTGGAAACCTACGACAGTGGTCGCTTGAAAAATTTCCTACAAGGTATCACTCACAATAGGATGAAGTTGTCTTTGATTTGTAATATCGTGTTTCAATACTTGCGGCAATTTTTTATGGATTTTTTTATGAACTATTTTTCCTATGGAATGATTTTTTTTTGGAATGATTTTGTGTTTATTTTATGGAATGATGTTATTTTTTTATTTTGTGGACTAAAATTTAAAGTTTTTTTTTTAAAGCTGTCTATGTACCTTTTAAGATTAGGGATCAAGTCATAGCGTAGTTCATTTGGATTTTTTTTATAATAAAGGACTCGTTCACCTTTTAAACTCATGTGAACCAGGAGTAGCATAAAGTTTAGACTCTTGCAATAAGGAGCATTACATTTTAAGCATAATATTTCTTGAGAAACTTTCCATTGATTGGGTCAATCTTAAGTTCATCTTTGTCAACTATCTTGTATGCTCCATTCGTGTAACTTTTTTCACAATGTAGGGTCAATCCCACTTAGGTATAAATTTATTCCATGTATGTCGAGTTATAATAATAGGTCTTCGAACAACGAGCATAAGTTCCTAAACTTGAAATGATCAAGGTCGTACAATTTTATTAAAAGCCTTAGACATGCGTGCTTGATAACATTCTAATGTCTGTTGAGCGTCTAGTCTTTCTCATCTAGCACTTCCAACTTCTGAAGGCATAACTTAGCATTGTCTTCTATAGTTAGTTCCTCTTGAACTTCTATTCGCAATTAGAGGATTTCTCTTTCTAAAGGGAGTACAACTTCTACCTTATAGACTAGAGAATAAGGTGTAGCTCTTGTTAGAGGGCGATAGGTAGTTCGGTATGCCCATAATGCTTCACCTATTTGTTCATGCCAATCTCTCTTCGCCTTGGAGACAATTTTCTTCAACAAGTTGCACAATGTCTTATTAGATGTTTCTACAAACCCATTTGCTGCAGCGTTATACATGGATGAATTATACGATTTGAAGCTAAACTTTTGCACAACTTATCCATTAGATTGTTGGAGAATTGTCTTCCATTGCCTATCATTATGCAATGAGAGTTCTGTATCGATAGATGAGATGAGTGCGGACAAAATTAGCTACATTTTCTTTCTTCACTTCTTTTAAAGCAATAGCTTCAGCCTATCTTGGGAAGTAATCTATCCCTTCAAGAATATACGAATGTCCTTTCGACTATGTAAGTGTTATAGAACCAACAAGATCAAGTCCACTAGCTTCAAAAGGCCATGAAGTTACAATTGGGTGAAGTGGTTCTAGAGATCGATGTATGAAATTGGCAAACTTCACACCTTTTTGCATATTGCATCGAGTCTTGACCATCGTAGGCCAATAGTAGCCCATTCTTTTTAACTGATATTGAAGTTTTGGTCCAGATTGGTGAGCTCCACAAGTACCTGAATGAGCTTCGTCTAGTGCTTTTATTGACTCTTTCTTTCCTAAACATCGAAGAAAAAGACCCTTATACGAGAGACGATATAGAGTACCCTTATAGTAAATGAATCAAGTAGCTCTTCTTCGTATATCGATTTTATGTCAAGTATCGTTGGGGAGCTTCCCATGCTGAAGGTAGTCTATGATCAGTTGTCGCCAATCTTCATCTTCAATGTAGATAGATATTACATTTGTTCCTTGGCTTTCCTCTTCAATTGGCGTTATGATCCATCTTCGATAAAGGGAGATGTTCAAAACTTTGACTTTTGAAACCATTGGAGCTGTAGCTAAATTTTCTAAAGTATCTACCTTTTTATTTTCAGATCTTGAGACATGTTCTATCGTCACACTTTCAAAGTTTTACAACATTTATTTTGCGTAGTTGAAATAAGGTATTAGCTCTTCGTGTCTTACATCATATTGAAGTAAAAATAGCAACTTTGAATCTCCATAAATCTTTATGTTGGTTACGCCAATATTCATAGCTATTTGAAGACTAATAATGAGTGCTTGATATTCAGGCACATTATTCGAACATACCTTACTCAAGGTGAAGCTATATGGCAACATGTATTTTTCGGGTGAGATGAAGATTACAGCTGCCCCTGCGCGATCCTTTCAAGTTGCACCATCAAAGTACACAGTCCAAGGCTCGGAGATTTCAATGTAGAAAATTTCTTTATTAGACAAATTTTCCTGTAATTTTCAATTAAATGGAATTGGATGATTTGCCAAGAAGTCTGTTAAAGCTTGCCTCTTCATTGCTTTCTGCAGTATCATATTGTTAAAGTAAGATTGCCCATTAGTCATCATCCTGAGATGATAGACTTGGATAAGGCATATATTGTCTTAGTTTATCGATGGCGAAGAAGAGCGAAAGACACATTTTCTTAATAGATGAATAATATAATTCAGCTCACGCAAGGTCCTACTCAGATAGTAGAGAGCACACTCTTTTCCATTCTCATTTTCTTGCGCAAGTAAAGCTCTAAGCGACCTTTCTTGTGCTGCGATGTATAATATCAATAGTCTCCCTACTATTGACACACTTAAGATGGGAGGACTAAGCAAGTATCTTTTTATGTTTGGCAAAAGCATTTTAGCATGCTTTATCCTACTCGAAGGTTATGTCTTTTCTCATCAACCTTTGAACGGTTGGCATTGACCTGCTAGGTTGGAAATAAATCTTCTGATGTAAGCCAAACGTCCTTGGAGATTTCTCAGCTCATGCAAGTTTCAAGGTTCTAGCATTTTCTGAATTGCATCGATTTTGGATTTGTCAATTTTGATTCATCGATGTCTTACTACGAAACCAATGAATTTTCTATTGGGATGAACAATTCATCATGCAACGGAATTTTGATTCTAAACAATTTAGAATCTAGGATCGATATTGAAAATACTTTAAAATTCTAAAGTAAAGGAAAAAAAAATACCTTTGAAGAAAGACTTCTTTTCAATTTCTTCAAGGCGTTCTCTCAAGTTTCAGCAACTTCTCCTCAAGATCTTTTGCCAACTTCTCCAAGCAACTTCTGCACAAAGTTTTCCTGGCTATAACTCAAAGGATTAAGGCTGGTGGGAACCTTCTTGAAAGATGGAGAAAATGTTTTTAGAGAAAACTATTGTATTTCTCAAGGCTTGAATGATTTAAGCTTACCCAAGGGTCCTATTTATAGGGATTTGGGATAACATCTAAGCTTAATAAAATTTTATATTTAAATTATTTGAATCTAATTCAAATAATTATTTGATGTATTTAATAAATCAAATCTCATATTTTA
>JAOANK020831039.1:0-10536 GCA_026257165.2 Telfairia occidentalis | reverse complement strand
CAGCTTTTCCAATAATTCCTTCATATATGTGGATTGGTTTTAAAATTTCCATACTTATTTCGTTCGTAATATCTTAGTTTTTTAATTGCACGTAAATACTATTTTGATCCGTTTTTACTATTATACATTTGAATTGTACTTAATAATGAACACAAATCTTATTTATCACTCCATGAACTTGTACTTGAAATCTTATAAAAATGGTAACTATGAATAAAATGAATTTTTATGAAAGTTTAAATTTGTAAGCTGTTGTATATTTATTTTTTTTCTTCATGTTCGTCCGATGTACAACTATCAATATTAATTGGAGTAAAAAAAAATACTACACGGAGTTTGAAGACAAAATCTCTTTTATACACCATCAATTTTTTATTAAACTATAAAATTTAAGTGTCAATGGATTAAGACATATATTCTCGATAAAAAATGCGAAGGTTTGAAGTCTCATTCCTATGTGTTATTGAACTAAAAAAAAATATTTTTTTTATTTTTTATTTTGATCTTTTATTCATATTTCTAACAATAATAATGATCCAAATGGAGGGTAGCGTTTAAATTATTCTGAGTTGCCTCATTTGGAAACTTTCCAAATATTTTAAATTGTCAAATCCAAAAGAAAATATACTATAAACTTCTGATTCAACAAAATCTATCAAAGCGTTTCAAAAGTTAGGGAAAAGGACAGATGAAAATGATATTACATTCCATTTTCATCATCCTTCCAATTTATTAATTTCTAATTATCCTCTTTACAAGGATCGAAGTATATAGGATAGACTTTTTTCGTAGATATTTTTTTTTTCAGGAAATTACAAATAATTAATAGCATAATAAAAATATTTAAATTAAATTAAATAATTAAGAAAAAACATAGGTTGTAAAAAATGAGGTGATTACATTAAATTGTTACATATCTATCATAATTTAAATTGATTACAAATCAAGTCATTTTTTAGGCTCTATCAAAAAAAAAAGTCATTTTTTAGGCACGAATTCTTGTTTATTAAAGTTATTTTTAATTTGTTGTCAAATTAAATTCATTGGTGGTTTTTTTTTTCAAAAATGATTTCTCATATTTTGTTGACACTTAAAAAAATTCTCATATGAATCTTTCGTTTTATTTATATTTAATTAATTATTTGACTATATAATAAACAAAGAGTACACTCTTGCATGCATGAAACTTTTGTTTTTAATCTTTTTTTAATCTCTCAAAAAATAAAATAAAAATTAAAGGTCAATCCAAATTAAAACAAGCTTATTATATTTTAGCAAATCATTTTCAGCCAATTAATCAAGGGATTCAAATGAATTGATTTGGTAGAACATTGAAAATCTTTCTTTATTATAGATAATTTATATTTTGCAAAATGATTCCTCTTGTGACTAAAACTTAAAATAATACAGAAATCAGATGAGTTCCATTATGAGAGAGTTGAGTCAGCATTAGAAATAATGAAAGACATTAGCTTCTCTTTCTTTGGGGGGGCATTTTGGAGAATTAATAGATTTTGATAATTTGCAAGTAGTAATCACTGTCAATGTGTGATAAATGGCAGATTTGTTGGATAAAATTAAACTTTAGTTCTGGATAAGATGAGAACAATTATCAAACCGAACATAATTCAACTGGTTAATGCATATTTTTCCGACCAAAAGGTCGTGAGTTCAAATTTTCATCCCCACATATTGTTGAATTAAAGAAAAAAGATGAGAACAATTTTAATTTGATTTTTAAAATTGATCTAAGATTGTAGAAGATTTTGAATTTTAGTTACAATTCTAAAAAAAGTTGTTTATGAATTATTATTATTATTATTTAAAAAGAAAAGCGATTTTAAATATTGCCTTGTTGGAACCTTGTACACAGTAGGGTTTTTTTTTTTTTTTTTTTTATGATAATGAATCTCAATTGGTTGTGGATGAAATCAAGGTGAAAAACATGGCAGTTGAAGATGTCACTCTTATACGATGGAAGCCGAATGAGGCTGCCAATACATTAGCAACTCACGCAAAAGGAATCAGTCCTCGATGATCTGGATAGAGAACTATCCACCATGGGTGTCACACGCAATCTACGTTGATCTTCTCAACATTTTTTTATTAACTTTCTTTTTCTTTTATCTTTATGTACTCAAAAAAAAAAAGTATTGGCTTGTTAGATGAAATTATTCATTTATCTCATTTAATATATAGGTCCTCTCATTTGACTCTATTTCTCACATGACACAAAAAAGTAAGTCTTTCTTATTCATTTTTTAGGGGAAAAATAGTGTGTCCATAAAATAAAACTGGTAATAAATGAAATATTTAAGTAAGTAAATAAATAAATTGATCATTCACACTATATTGGTGATTTTAAATAAATAAATAATAGTTTAAATGTAGGATGAGTAGTTTAGAACTTTAACTTCGGTGCAGGTAACAAGTGTCCTAAGGCGTGGTGATATAATTTGTATTTTTAGACATGTGTTCGATAGTAAATTTAAACATTGGATCTCAATTTAAAAAGTTATTCAAAAAATGTTTTTAGTTTTTTGTTTCATCCAAAAGACTTCGTACTAATGGAGATGTTATCATTCACTTGTTTATAAATCTTTCTCTTGTCTAGTTAATGTGAGACTTTGGTCGCATTTTCAACCGTATTTTAGTATATATTCATAAACAATAAAAATAGTACTTGTTACTAACTAAATGTTTAGCTTAATCTAAAATGTTATTAATTAGTTTATTAACATATTTTATGGTATAACTTATAATATAATATGCTTATACATATTTTATTTTTAACAAAAATAAAATAAGTTTCTAATATGGAGCAGTATATTTATCATAATTTTTTTTAGAGTAGTTTTTCATTTTCAAATTTTAAATTTCAAAAATATTAAAGACAAAAAAAATGTTATAAGAATTTCCATATAGACACAAAATCCATAAAAAATTTTTATAATCAAACTCACGAAATAGATATTCATTTAATCTATCGTGAATATGAAAACAAAAAATAAAATTTGAATTGCATTCCAAATAAATGTGTTATACCTAAGTTAATTAGGTTTATATATTTACCTTATAGTCCAGAATCTTTTTCTCATAGATAGTGGTTTTGTTTTTAATTTTCTATCTTCAAACTACAAAATGCATTTCATCTAAAAAAAATAAACAACAACAAAAAAAAAAAAAGTAAAATTGAAATCCTAAATCTCTTTTTTTTTTTCCTTGAACTATCAGAGAATCCCTAATGTTTTCTTTTTTTATATAAGTTTAGAGAATAAAATAAAAATTTGGAAAAAGTGCAATTACTAAAATGAGATAAAATTTCAAAAGGTAAAAACAGAAAAAAATATTTTAAAAGTATAGGGATGAAAATGTAATTTTATTAAAAAAATTAATATTGTTTATTTTTATTTTGTTTTTCGGGGGCACGATAATTTCCCATGAAACAACCAAGTGCCCCCCATCATAACAATATTCTCACGCCTTCCCCTCAAGCCTCAACCATTAACCAACCACACATTCTTTGTTATTTACGGTTTTACCCTCATCATCCTCTACAAAAAGCTCCACCCAACATCATCATCCGCTACATCCCTGGGACCATTTGATTGCCCTGGGCCCCACCTCCCAACCAAAAGAGATCGCGTGTAGTCATCTCACCGTGTACTCTACCCGCAGGGGATTGTGGCCCCTGCCGTTCAATCGCTCCCTTTTTAACTGTCTCTAGATTTTCATTGGTTGGGTTACTTGGGCGTGGGCCCCACAAAAAACTGTCAAAACTTTATTATTATTATTATTATTATTATTGGAGACGGACAATATTGAAATGTCCATTGCTAGGTCGGTTTAATTATCAATTTGTTTTTTTATTTTTTGTTTTCAAAATTCTAGTTCATAAATATAATTTGATTAAGAATACAAATGTGTTTACCAAAATATTGAAAAACATATTATTCAAATTGAGAGGAAGTAAACAGTTTTTCTTTAAAATAGAAAATGTAAAATGAAATAGTTATCCAATAGTGACCTTGGTTGAAAATTTGTAGCTACCATTTAAAACAAGAAATTGGTAGATCAATCTTTAGTGGTTATTCTATTTATTGTTTTATGAATTTTGAAAAGTATATTTGTTTATGAATATTTTTTATTTTGTTAAATTATAACTTTGCAAAAAACAATTTATAACAAGTCTCTAAACTTTCAATTTCAGGTTCAATGAATCTTAACTTAAAAGAAATTTCATAAGTTAGAGACCTATTACACACAAAATAAAAAATTTGAGGACTTATTAGATAAAAAAAAATTGAAAGCAAGAACCTATTAGATATATCATTGAAAGTTTAAAGTTCTACTGCATACTTTTAAATTCCACGAGTAGTTAGACGCCATCATCAAATCAATCATTTTACCAAATTTAGAAAACAACACAAAATAGTTTTTAAAGATCCTTTCGTTAATATAAGTTGTCTAAGGATTTAAAAAAATATTTTTAATAAGTGAAAAAAAACTAAGCAAAGATGCTAATAAACAAACTTAATTGTAGAACTAATTAAAATAACCCTTATGCTGTTAAAAGTAAAACTTTTTACTTTTTACCTACCTTTCTACATTGCCCCTAATAAGACATTTCATGGTATGATGAATGATCTCCTTTTTCACTTTGTTTGCCCCTAACTATCTTAATTAGTTATTCAAGTGTGATTTTTCCCTATGTTTTTAAGTAAAAAAAAGTGACAATCTATTATAGAATTGATTTAAGTTTGACATAATTCATTGCATTTTCATAAATCTAAAAAAATGTAATATGAATTTATCCATCCAAATTATCATCTCTCTTCGAGGGACAGTCAAACACTTATTTTAGAACGGCAAGGTAATAAGGAGCTTGTAGAATGATATTCTTAACTCTAATAATCTTTTTTTGCTGGATTTCAAGTATGATTGGTCACAACAAATTTATTTTGACTGGGCATGGAGGAACCTCGATCATCCTAATATGGAGGCTTTATGATCACTCTCTGGAAAATTTGGGATTTCTGAAACTAGCATGTCTTTCGTGGTAGCACGGGCTCGACGTTGAGCTGCTGAGAGGGACGATAGAGACGTTTTAAATGGAGGCAAAGAATCAAAGGGAGGAGACCCATTCTCCATGCCAAAATCCTCTGACAACTACACGCATCTCCTGGACACCACCACCGTGGAACAAATGGAAAATCAACATAGATGTTGCATGGTCAGAAGCACTCAATAGAGGAGGATTGGGTTGGATAGTTCGAGACCACAATGGTACCATCATCAAAGCAGAACAACGGGTCATATACAACAAGTGGTCAATTAAAATTTTAGAGACTCTGGCGATTGCAGAAGGGCTAAAAGGAATTATGGAAGATTCAAATGTACCAAATATTGTGGAATCAAATGCACTAAAATCAGTTCGGATTCTCAACAATCAATATTCTGACGTTTCAGAGATTTATCTCTTCATTTTAGAAGTGCGACAACTGACGTCAAATTGGGATGAAATCAATTTTGTCCATACCAAAAGGGAAGCAAATACATTAGCAGATTTGCTAGCTTCTTTCTCTTAATAAGGAAAATAAGAGTTAGTTTTTTTTTCTATTGTACTTCAAAAAAAAAATTATCTCTCTCTTCCAATCAATATGAATTAATTTCAAAATTACATTAATATCCTCTCAAAATCTCAACTCCCACTTAGAGAGAGAAAAAATGTAGGAAAAGAATAGAAAAATTATTCAACCTGATTATCATTCTCATAACCGTTAGGTATATAACTGAAAAAAGAAATCCCATTCATTTAATAGTGTAAAAATGCTACTTGTTAACCATATCATATACCAACTACGCTAGGGTTTTTAAGTTTTGAAACAAATTACAAACCAAACCTACAATAATTATCGACTTTTTTAGAAATAAAATTAATACGTTCTATATTTAATGAATAACCGTATCAAATTCAATTTTTAAGTTTTTTTATGCATTCCCAGTGGTTGCCTGATTGTCCCTCAACAATAAAAGATTATTCAGGTCCAAAATCTATCTACCCTTAACAATTATTTGAGATAAATTTGAAATACAATTTCTAATTCTCTCTCATCTATCAAACCCTTAATATTATTGAATGTCATATTAGTTCAACCACTCAAATTATCCCCTCACCCCTAGAGAGAAGGTTTAGATAAATGGAAAAATATAATGGTCAAACCAAGACATATCTCCATGACCAAGAGGTCATGGGTTCGAATCTCTCACCACCACGTATTGTTGAACTCAAAAAAATAAAAAAAATAAATGGAAAAAGGAAAAAAGTGGATGATGTATGGCAAAGATTAATTTCCGAAATTTTGGCGGGTGTGCTACTCTAAATTTCAATCCTCTCTTCACAAGTTTCTTTTGCCGGAAAAAGTGAAAAAAATTACTCTCTCTCTCTAAACCATCACTTCTTTACTGCCTTTGACCAAAAGCTACATTATGTCCTCAACAAGTCTCCTTTAATTGGACCACCGTGGGCCACCGTGAAACTTCGCCGGAGCTAATTACCAAAAGAACACTCACTCTCACTCTCAATTAACCCATCTTTTTAGTATATAATTTGGTTCTTTTCAATCAATTCTACTTCAAGTCAAACTCCATCTTTGCAAAAAAGTAACACCAAAATTTTGGGATTTGTAGTTCTTATAATGTTTTTTTTTTCTAACTAGTTAAATAAATTCACCCCCCCGGGCCAAAAAAAAATTTGAAATTTACTCCCTTCATATTATCATATTACACTTTTTCTTTCACCTTCCAATACAATTCTTTACAATTTCGACTTGGACTTCTTCGACATACTTTATAATAATTTATTGTGCCAAGATTTAAATTTTATTTTGGTCTCTTAACTTTATAAATATCTATTTTAATTCTTGAACTTTAGAGAAATAAAAATGCCGTCATTGGTCTTAGTCGCCAGTGTCTAGCCGCATAGGATAGGTGAATTACATCAACAAAAACTAAAATAGTTATTATTTTTTTAAAAAAAATTAAAGACAAGGAAAAAAATATATATTTTGAAAATTTTAGAAAACTGAAATAGAATAAATATGAAAATTTAAACATCGAAATAAAATTTAAATCTTAGGATAAATACTACACATATTCTTTACTTAATTACATTTTTTTTCCTTCTGAAGGAAGCTACTAAATGACATGATGACAAATATAATGGTTTTTTTTTTCTTTAAAAAAATATCATATTATATTGGATTTTTAACCTGGCACGAGATGAAAATGAAAATATATTGTCACTGTTGAAAGATGCTATTTTTTATATTAATTTTGTAATTTTTTTAAGGTTAGATTTCAAATGTTACTTATTGTCTGTTTGATATATACAAACATTTGGTAACATTATTTAGAGCAAGTTTTAGTTATGTACTCATAGATTGGTTAGAAAATTTAAGTTAGGTATTAAAATTATAGAAAATTTGAATTGAATTTTTAAGCATGTTTGTCTCTCTACCAAACACTTTTACGAGAAATAATGGCTTGTAAGTTGTACCAAAAGAAAAAATAAATAAATAAATAATTACATTGTGTATTTTCATAATATATAATAATTACTCATAAAACAATCTCAATTTCTATGATATTTTTTAAATATTTATTTTTCTTGTTTGGAGAAAATAATGACTTTAACCTATATATCTTTTCAAAGACATGACATTTCAAAAAAAGAAAAACATGAAATAATTCAATGGATAAACAGTTTTTTCTATGACAGATATTTAAAGTTGGACTTCTAGTTGAGAATTATAATAATTATTTTTTATTTTTTTTTTAAATCCAACTTTAAATATCTAAAATATTGGAAGGAGTATATAAGTTTACTTTTTTTCTTTTGCAGATGTATACAAGTTTACTTAAACCTAGATTATAAGTTTGTTAATGAACTATAAAACTCAAGCTTTTGAATTGTTTGCCTCGACCAACATATTTATTGTTATACTAACATAAAAACAAAATATTTGATATATGATGTAAATTCAGAGTTTCTCTTTCTACAATAATTTAGTAAAAATTAGAAAACTAATCTTTCCAAAACATTAAATTCTATAATTATTGGACTTGTGGAGCTCAAATCATCAAATATCATGAAAGGTTTATCGTACAAGTTGATGTTCGAATAATAGTGTCGAGACGTTGTTTGGTGAGCAAGTTGAGCAACTTGGTGAATAGGTCTTGTAGGCTACTTGTTGAGCTACTTGGTGAGCAAGTATTGCCACTTTTAAAAAAGGCTAGAGAATGCTCATTTGTGTGTAGTTTTGTTCACCAAATTGTGTGTGCTTAGAGAGATTGTAAGAGTGCTCTTTTCTTTGGATTTGCTAACCAAGAGTACTAAGGGTTGAGATCGTACGGACAATTGTAGGAACTTGACGTAATCTCATTCTCATTGGAGTGAACTAGTATAAATCTTTTGTGTCTAAATTTCCTTACCGTTAATCTTTTACTTTTGTGGTTCATTTATTGTTGTATGTTCTTTTGTTGCACTTAACTATGGAAGGAGAATATTGTTAGGTTACTGAATATGAGCCTTAGGGAATTTTTTGCTGTGTTATTATTCCCAACAATAACTATAGACTTATTAAAATTGTGAGTCAACGATCTTATACTTTAATTAATAATTGTAAATTGAAACTATACAAATTCTAATACGAGATTCCATACCGAAAAGTCTCAAATACACAAAATTTACCTCTAGACAAGAAATTATTTTCTAAATCAAATTCAAATTTATTTAAAATCCAGAAATTTATTTCTGAAATTATTGCAGAGCCACTAAAAGGGAAAAAAAGTTTGTAGGTGTGTGTATATATATATATTAATATAACAAAATACACAACGTCGAGCAACGGAACTTTCTTGTCGTTGTCAGAGCCGTTAACTAAAATCCAGATTATACGGTATTTTATAGAGAAAATGACAACGTGGCATCAAGTGGATCCCACTGTACCAACGGAATTAATCTAACGGAAAGAATATTCTTGTTTTCTCTCGCTGATAAATAATATTTTGATTATCATTTTTTAATTTCGTTTTTTTTAATTCAACAACATAAGATAAAAAGGTTTAAACATACGATTTTTTAGTCCAAGGGATATATCTTAATCAACTACGCTCAGTTGACAATCTCCTACATTTATTAGTGATAATATATGTGATAAAAGTTAAATTAATTTAAAGTATATAATCTAGATTGTTATGTCTCGATTATTTATTATAACTTTTTTTTACGTAAGAAATGAGTTGACCTTGTATCAATTAAGTAAATTATTGGTCTATTCCATCCTCTCACAAATTCTCTATTAATATATTTTAGAGATAGCTTCGCACCCAAATCGTCGGATCTCTTGAAGGTAAGAAAATTTTAAAAAATTTTAATGTAGTAGATAAGTAACCACCAAAAAGGGTGTTTGGAGTAAAAGTTTGGTTTTAGATGTGTTAGACTCGAGAACTCCTCAAACTAATTAACTTCTCATATTAAATAACTTTACACTCCAAACACAGATTTCACAACTATCCCCGAACATCTTCCTAAAATTTATAAATACAATGAATTTTTTTAAAAAAGTTTAAGGACTAGGACGGAAAGGACTCAAAATTTTGGGAGCAATTTACAATTATACCATGTAATTATGTCAATTATATTATTATTACTAACAACTGGGAGTGAGCATTGACTTGTGAGCTAGAAATTATAATAAAATTGAAGTAATCCACAACTACAAGTGGTGATATGAGAGCAACAACTAATTAACTTTATTTATTTACTTTGAACTTAAGATTTGAAGTGTAATTATGAGTAAAGAGGCTATAAGTGTTCATTAAATTCAGCTCAATTCATAATTAAACTGCATGCAGCTGCAATTGAAAACCCTTCTCATTTAGTCAATTTTCCTTGGCCAATCCCAATATTAACGCACATGCATGAATCAGATGAACGTTAAGTTTCTCATTTAGTCAACTTAGATCCCAACATGAATTGATCTTCGTTTTCATTAAACATAACATTTTTCAGTTATACCATTTTCATGAGTGAATGTTAAAATTGGTTAACGATAGACTTATATATGATATGATACTAGTGAGTCGACGGAATTTTGGAGTTTGCATTAAGCCAACTAAGCGAAGAAAAATAAAAACTTACGACAACTTATTAGAAATTTGGAGGGGAAATTTAAAACTTCCCTCTTGTATTGTAGGTGGTCTAACTTCTCCAAATTTTGCCAACTCATTGAAATATCATGTCATATAAGTTCATCCTAGGCTAATTTTAACATTCCTCTACGAAATTGATATAATTAAATTATAACATATAAGAGGTTAATATTAAAAATTTAAAAACAATAAACACTCATTTTAAAAAAAAAGTCTGTGATTGTCAGTCTAATGCTCTTGCTATCACATAAGTCCGACACTCCCAGACGAGTTTGTGGGCCTTACTTCATCTGGCCCAGTACATAATTGGGCTCATGTGAC
>JAOANK020830819.1:0-10538 GCA_026257165.2 Telfairia occidentalis | reverse complement strand
CGTCCTTGAAAGTTTCTTGGTTCCTAAATAGATAAGGTTATTTGGCTCTCATTTCGTCCTCTCACTCCCATGTAGCTTCTACCACTTGTTGATTTCTCCAAAGAACTTACACTAAATTTATTTCCCGATTATGTACGAACTTCTTTTCTCTTGCCAAGATGCGAACTGGAGTCTCTTCATATTCTAAGTTTTTGCTTATCTGTAGGGGTTCATAGTTTACTACATGTGATGGGTCATGCATATATTTTCAAAGCATAGATACACGAAAGATATTGTGCACTGTAGAGAGGGTTGGTGCTAACGCCAATCGATAAGCTACTTGACCAACTCACTGTAGTATTTCAAAGGGTCCAATGAAGCGAGGGTTAAGTTTGCCTTTGCATTCGAAATGCATTATGCCTTTCATTGGTGCTACCCTTAGAAATACATGATCTCCCACTTTGAATTCTAACTCCTTTCGGTGATGATATGCACAACTCTTCAGTTTGCTTTGAACCATTCTCATTCTCTCATGAATTATCTTAATTGCTTCTGTTGTTTGTTGCACCAATTTAGGTCCAAGTAGTGTTCATTCCCTTACTTCATCCCAGTGTACATGAGATCTGCACTTCTTCCCATACAGGGCTTTGAAGGGAGCCATACCAATTGTAGCCTGATGACTGTATAAGCAAACTTTATAAGGTGTATGTGTGAATCCCACGCTCTGGTGAAATCTAAAGCGCATGCCCTTAACATGTCTTCTAAGATTTGATTAACTTTTTCTATTTTGCCATCAGTTAGCAGATGAAAACCTATGCTGAAATGTAGTTGCGTGCCCATTGCTTCCAGCAAAGTCTTCCAAAACTTGGAGACAAAATGAGTATCTCAGTCTGAAACAATTCATATTGGGACTCATGTAGCCAGATGATCTCTTTTAAGTACATTTGAGCTAGTGCTTCTATAGTATGGGTGATCTTGCAGGGTAGCAAATGGGTTGTATTGGTGAGTCGATCTACAATTACCTAGATCATGTTGTGGCTTTTAATAGTTCTTGAGAGTCTTGAGATGAAATCCAAGGAAATAAGCTTCCATTTCCACTCTAGAACAATCAGCGGCTGAAGGAGTTCTTGAGGTCTTTGTCTTAGCGCTTTTACTTGTTGACAAACCAAGAATTTACTTACATAGTCACCTATGTCCTTTTTCATGTTACGCCACTAATAATGTGCTTTTAAGTTTCAATACATTTTGGTACTCCCAGGATGTATTGAAAAGCATGACTCGTGATCTTCCTTTAGTAGTTCTTGTTTGATTTCTTCATCTTTTGGTAAACATAGTAATCCAAGGTAGAGCAACGTGGAGTCTAGGGTCATAGAGAATTGACTGGCTTTGGACTGCAACTGTTTGTTTAGGTATTCATACATCTGCTATGCATTAATCATCTTTTTCCTTAAAGCCAGACTTGTAGTTAGCTGGGTCATTCGAGCTGTGATGGTTTCAGGTATTAATGAGACCTCAGCTCTTTCTAGGTCATCCATTATGTGTCTGGAGTTGGTAATTAAAGTTGTCACGTGAGCCAACTTTCATATATGAGCATCACCCATAACGTTAGCTTTTCGTGGATGATAGAGGACCGATCTCACAATCGTAGTCTTTGACAAATTCTAGCCATCTTCGTTGCCTCATATTTAACTTCTTTTGGGTAAAGAAGTATTTAAGACTTTTATGATCGGTATAGATCTAGATCTTTTCCCCATATAAGTAATGTCTTCATATCTTTTAGCAAAAACTATAACTGCTAACTTTAAGTCATGGACAAGATAGTTTTGTTCATAAGGTTTAAGTTGTCTTGAAACATATGCTATTACCTTACCATGTTCCATCAAGACACAACCAAGCCCTTTCTTGGATGTGTCACTCTAGACAGTTAACCCCCTTGATCCTTCAGGTATAGCGAGAATGGGAGCTATCGTCAACCTTTCCTTTAATTCCTGGAAGCTTTGCTCGCATGCTTGGTTCTAGACAAAAGGATCATTCTTCTTGGTGAGGTTAGTTAAGGGTAAGGCTATACTTGAGAAATTCTTCACAGATCGTCAATAATATCTTGATAATCAAAGAAAGCTCTGCACCTCACCGATCGTTGTTGGACAAGGCCATTTGCTAATGGCTTCAATCTTGATAAGGTCCACTGAGATCCCTTTTTGTCTTACAACATGCCCTAGATAAGCAACTTGTCATACCCAAAACTTGCACTTGACAATTTAACATATAACTTTTTACTTCTTAATATGGAAAGAACTTCCCTAAGATGTCTTTTGCATTCTGCCTCACACTTGGAATATACCAGGATATCATCTATAAATACGATTATGAGGTTATCAAGGTAGTCCTTCAAAATTCTATTCATCAGGTCCATAAAGGCTGCTGGGGCATTATTTAATCCAAAGGGCATCACAACAAACTCATAATGCCCATATCTTGTTCGGAAAGCAGTCTTGAGAATATCAGATTCCTTGATTCGTTATTGATGATATCCTAATCATAGGTCTATTTTGAAGAATACAAAGGCTCCTTGTAGTTGGTCAAATAGATCGTCGATGCATGGGAGTGGGTACTTATTCTTTAATGTCAACTTATTTAACTTCCGATGATCTATACATAGACGCATTAATTCGTCTATTTTCTTAATAAATAAGACAGGTGCTCCCCATGAAGACATGGTAGGACGTATAAATCCTTTGTCTAACAATTCTTGTAATTGTATCTTGAGTTCTTTTAATTCTGCAGGCTCCATTCTATATAGTGCCTAGGATACTAATTCAGTTCCTGGAATTAAGTCTATACAGAATTCTATTTCTCGACCATGTTGCAAACTTGGAACCTCTTCTGAGAATACATCTTCAAACTCTCTTATTACAGGAACTTAATATCATCCTGTTGGTTTTGTAACTCCACCACCCTAACTAGATATGCCCAAGCCCTGTGGTTGAGCAAATGCTTAGTCTTTGAGGCTGAAATTATTCTCGAGGCTGATTGTGTACCTGAACTCTTAAATTTAAATTTGGTTCATGTTGGGAAGGTAAAGATGACTTCTTTGTGATGGCAATCTCTCCTTGCATAGTTTTATACTAACTAGTCTGTTCCTAGTATTATGTCAAAATCACTAATATCTAGGATGATAAGAGTCACTCTTAGTTTATGACCTGATACTGACAACTCGCATTTTTCCACTACTGAGTTAGCTAGCATAGATACTCCGGCTGAAGTAGATACTGATAGAATGTAGCCTAAAGGTTCTAATTTCACTTGAGCATGTCGTGCAAACATTGTGGAGATGAATGAATGACTAGATCTTGAGTCAAATAAAGTAAAGGCGTAATACCCAAGGATGGGTAATGTACCTGTAACAACTGCATCTTGATGCTCTACTTCTGGACGTGTAACAGCAAACACTCATCCTTTCTGCTACTATGTGACCTTGTTACTGGTAGGCTGAGTGTTTTGAGCAGTTGATACTTGGGTGACGAGCTTTGAGCAAGCCTTTGCATAGTGACCCGTGTGGCCACAGTTAAAATACACTTCTAAGTTTTGAAGACATTACCATTGATGGTGCTTTCCACAATTCCCATACTTAGGATATGTGAAATTCTAGTTCTTCTGTTGTGACTGTATGCCCTTAGTGCCTAGAGAATTTTTTGGCTTGCCGCTGCAAACGTTGGAAGCCTTGTTGGTTGGATTTCCTCTTTTGATTTGGCATAAATCTTTATTTAGAAGTTGAGGTTTTGGCAGCAAGATCTACTTCGATGACTAAGGCCGACTCGAGGGCAAGTGCATATTTCTTTGTGTTGAAAAGTAGTAACAGTGCCTCGAATGCCTTCTTTTAAGGCCCAGATAAATCTTTCCACCTTCTTGTCTTCTGTGTCCACTAGAGGGGGACAAAGTGACACAAGCAATCGAATTTCCGTTCATATTCTACCACTAACATGTTGCCTTCACGAAGATTGAGAAATTCTACCTCCTTTTGATATCTGACTATCAAAGGAAAGCATTTATAAAAAAAAACTCGTCTAAATTACTGCAAAGAGATTGAACCTTTGATTGCCCATTCTATGGATTCCCACCAGAACTTTTCGTCGCCTCATAACATGAGAGTGGCGCAATTTACCTTTTGTCCTTTTGGGGTGTTCATGTGGCGAAAAATAGTTGCTATCCAATTCTCTGCTACAGTTAGATCCACAAATGATCCATCAAATGTTGAAGGATTGAACTTCCTAAATTTTCGAATGATTTTCAAGTCATCTGTATTATGGGATATTGGTGTGGTGGATCAGGTTGTGCTTCCATTGCTAACATTTTGTATTAGCATTTGCAGTTCTTCTGGCGTAAGTAACACATGAGGCATTTGTCCATTTTTTTTTATTTTGAACCCCTGTGGGTTCACTTTGAGGTCTACCTCATCGTGTTGGGCACTTATAATAAGAAAACAATCTAATCCTACTTCTCTTACGCATACTTAAGTTGACTAAATTATTTACAAGTTTACTTGTCTAAAAACTCCACTTACCAGCATTTCCGGCATAACCGAGGCATCACTTAACAGGCCATACCATCGAACATCACAACTCTTCTAATGCAGGTAAGCCTAATTGGCTCAAATGCTCTAATACCAAACTGTAATGACCTGACCCTTACATAACAAGGTCCGACCGTTATGACATGCATACATAGACTTTTCCAAAGTTGTGGTCAAAAATTAAAAAAAAAAAACACACACACACATAAAAACTTTTATTAATCAAGTAGTAAAGAATTTACAAAAGTTTCTTTTACAAAATACTAGGATCCATAAAACGTTAGCGTAATAGAAAAAAAATGAATATAGGACCAAAACATTGAGTTTGATGGTTGGCCCCTCGAGTGATGTCCAGTCATGCCACCTACGCTGTGTCCTTACCTACAAAGTCTATAAAATAGGATGAGTATATGATATACCCAGTAAGTAGCTCTCACATATGATAGTGCCCAAATGCACAGTCACATGCAACGTGTCATAAAAACATATGATTGGAACCCAAAACATGAACTTATCATAACACGAGGTAATCGGTTACATTTCCAACATGAGTTCCACTGCCCTGATGGAAACATGTGGACTAATTAAGCAAAACTAACTCATTTGATGTTTAGCAGTGGCATGCAGTTAGTAGAGGAAGAGTCGCATTCGACATCAACTGTTAACACAAACGTAAGATGGGACTAGATGGGTGCAACCATAGATACCCTACTAGCCCCTAACATAAACATAACGTAAGGTTGGGTCTAGATGGGTGCAACTATACATACCCTGCTAGCCTTGGAAGCATAGCCTATACCTAAAAATAACTTGGTCTAGACATGATCGTGAATATACATAATGCATGGGGTCACTTGTAACGAAACGTGTTTTCACATGTAATGCATCATAACATAATTAATGTAACAGAACAACGGCAAACTACCATATAAACCAGTAAAAGAGAGAGTGAGATCAACTACTTACCTCAATCGTGACCCTGTTTATTCATAATTATTCTTATGGTTTGATCTTGCGCCAAGAGGGGAGGAGAGACTTTGTAGTTTTGTGCCAAAAATGAATCTCTTCTCTCCTATTTATAGGGAACTCCAACTTTCTAGATTTTCTTCGTATAATCTTTATTTATTTATTTAATTTTCTCTCTTTCTAGATTTTTCTTCCTATAATCTTTATTTATTTATTTAATTTTCTCTCCAACTTTCTAGATTTTTCTTGTTAAAATCATATAGTCTCCAACTTTCTAGATCTTTCTTATTAAAATCATATATTCTCCAACTTTCTAGATCTTTCTTGTTAAAATCATGCATTCTGAAACGTTCGAGATCTTTCTTCTTAAAATCATACATTCTCCAACTTTCTATATCTTTCTTCTTAAAATCACATATTCTCCAACTTTCTAGATCTTTCCTGTTAAAATCATATGTTCTCCAACTTTCTAGATCTTTCTTCTTGAAATCATACATTCTCCAACTTTCTCATATAGAACCTTAAGATTTTACTTAATAACTAAGAAGATTTATTGGCCAATTTTAATGTCTTAAATTTAGACTTGAAAAATTAAATCTAATGTAGAACCTTAAAATTAAAATTCAACATGAAATTTTCTATAGTATTTGCACACAATCTTGGGATGTTATAGAATGACCATATATTGAAAATATTCCATGAGAGCAAAAACACTAACATTTTGTCTCAACGACTTTTCTTTACCCCACTTACATGGATGATTGAAATACCTCATGGCCATATTGAACAAAACGACGTTAAATGATTGCGCTATTGGGAGGCAACCCAAGTACTCTCTTTATTCTTTTTTTTTTTTTTTTTTACGTTTTATCAGTTTTCACTAAGATAATTTTCTTTTCTGTTTTTCGATGTTTTTAATAGAGAGGTTCAATTATTGAGCTGAAGGTCATTTTTAATAAGGCGTGACCACGCTCTATTCTAAATGACCTTCTAGTTTTGCTTTGTCAAAACTTTATTTCTTTTCTAGAAGATAATTTTTAATAAGGTGTGACCACGCCTTACTTCGATTGACCTTTTGCTTTCTATCTTTAAAATAGAAAATGCATTTTTAAGAAGAAAAAGAAAAAAAAATCTTATTTTTTATGTTTATCTTCTTCTATTTTCGTTTAAAATATTTTAATCTTCTTCCTTCCTTTTCATCCAAAATAAAGAAAAAGTCCAAGCCTGCTTTTTCTTTTCTTTTCCCCATAGCCACCATCTTGTGTCTCACCCTTCTTCTTTCCTCTTCTGTGGTAAAATCTAATATTGAAGTTGGGCAATTTGTTAAGTCGGGTAATGATTCTTCTCCAATGCAGGTGAAGACGTGTGATGGCACAATGGTGGCCAAAGCCTGATGTGCTACTACTGCAGTAACATTTGACCGATACTAGAAGCAACGCGACGGCAGGACAGAGACCTGAGCACTCTGTTTGATGACCCGACCAACCCCTCGTAAGATTCCAATAGCCAAGGCTCTATGGTTTGAACTGATCCAACACCAAAGCCAGCTTCTATTTTTTATGTTGGACGACCTTCACGCAACAGATTTTGCTTGGGAAAAGGTAAAGCACTGTCGCTACCATTCATGGCTGACTGAAATGGGTTCTTAACATTCAACACAAAAGCTTGGAAAGCCAGGTAAGATGACGTTCAAACTCGTCAAATTAACCCAGGTAAATACGTTGACACTCATTCTTTAGAAGAATTAAATATTAAAGCAAACTTTGATGATATGATTTCTGTTATGTGCTGGAAAAATTTTGTGAGAATCAACTATCCTACTTTTACTTAATTAATTTGGGTGTTCTACACTACTTTTCAACTTAAAGTACCTGAAGATTTTACTTTTGATAGCAGTGATGTTGTGAGATATAAACTACTAGGCAAATGATTTCACCAATCAATTACAAAGTTTAATTTAACCTTGGAACTTTTGTTACACAACTTAATATAAAAATTTTGTTATTGATTTCATTTATGATTTTACTCATACTCAAGTATGACAAAATATGTCTTTTGACCTATTAAATTATGATCCTAGCAACTCTAAGGAAGCCTACTTGAATAAACCATAATGGGGTTACATGCATTGATTCTTAGCATTCAAGTTTTCTAGTATGAAGGAAACGACAAATGTTTACACAAAATTGAACTTTATTTTATTTGGTCCATGATGCATGATAATCAAATCAATTTGGGGTTTTGGGTTCCTTCTCAATTTGATTATTGTCTTCACTCACAACAAGCATTTGTGTTTGGAATTTTTAATTAGTCACTTGACTACTAATCTTAATTTGCTTGATCTAGATAATACTAACTTGCACATAACCTCTAAGATAGAGTCTTTACACACAGCTTGTTTAGTAAAAATGAAATTGTTTGCCAAAAGCAGTGTGGCGTATTATTTCCAATGGTTTGTTGTATCCTTCCTCATTTTCGAGACAATGTTCCAAGGCCCAGGGAACGCTCTCATCCAACAAGCAACCTTGGTGCTTTTGGTGACCCAAACAAGCCGAATTTTGAAGTTCGTTTGGCGAAGTTAGAGCACAAGATTTCTAAGATGTAGAAAAATTTGGAGGCCTAGATGAAGCATTGGGTCGTCCTACCTTCTTGTACAACGTCCCCATAGATCCCTCCACAACAAGTTGCTCACATATCAGGGGAGTTTCCTTGTTCCTTTCAATTCTCTTGTAAGCAATTTCTTTTGAATATACATTGGGGACAATGTATAATTTTGGGTGTGGGGGGAGAGTTTTTGATATCTAGTTTTTTTTATGTATGCTATGGATTTGGTATACTTCCGTTCATATCTGCTGATTTTTCTTTTGAAACCTTGAGTCTTTTCTGATACCCCTGAATACCTTACAAGTTAGAATGCATCTTTAGTTTGAATTTTGAAGCATCAAAGAGATTAGCATGATTGGTATTTTTCCAGGAAAATTATTTGATTGCATTTTATTGGTTTGTCGATTGAAAAGTGCACAAGACTTTACACAAATTACACACCATGTGAGCTTTTGAGTCTATAAGCATCACATCATATTTTGCTCCATTTATTTCTTTTGTTGAGTGTTATCATCCTTAGTATGATTATTCTAGAACTTGCTTGTGAATGCATATTGAGACTACGTCTTTGGATTGATACTTTAATATGATAAGAAAAATTTAGGATAAGCCAATTCTTAGAGTGTTGAAAAAAAATATACCTTTATGTTTTCATCTTTAGTTAGCCACTTTGAGCCTAGTTTATATTTTTATTTGTTAACACATTATGTTTAGCCTAAGCCTCTTTTGTTTATTTTCCTTGATATTTCTACCTTTGCCAAGTCAAGAGGGAAAGACTTGCATGGTTTTGAATCTTCATTGTTAAAAAAAAAAAAAAAAAAGAGAACGGTTGAAGAGAAAAAAAAAAGATGAAGAGCAAAAGAAAAGAAAAGAATAAAAGAAATTAAAAAACAAAAGAGATAGAGAGAGAGAAATAGATGAAGTTAGTTTTCTCGAAAAGAGGATATTTGGAGAAGTATTTGCAAAGCAACTAAATTATCAAATGTTGAAATTCCTCCATAATCCTTAATCTTGAATGATAGGTGGGAACAAAACTCAAAGTTGTTGGTAGTATGTTTAGTGGTGTTATGTGGCATTGATATCATGCAAGGGAATAACTCTTGGTCTTGACTGTGAAACTCCTAAAACTCCTAAATTTTTTCTTCTACTATACCCCCATTATAACCCTTGTCAAGTCCCTTTGATTTTGCTATCAATTCATATGTAGTGGTGGAGATTTGATTGATTTGCAAGCATATCGTAATAATATGCTATGTGTTGATTTGAGACTAAATACAGCCTAAACACTATGAGAGTATTGAGTGACATCATATGAGGGTGTCAAGTCTTGTTGCATTTGATTTTTATGAATTAATGGGAAGCTTGAGTTATTTTTATATAAAATGTATCCTATTAGTGCTTATACTTTTGATTGTCATTTCGATTCGGTTCACTGATGCATATTTAGATTTATTGGTATTCCTAGACATTGAAAAAGATTAAAAGGAGGCAGGGAAAAAGAATTAGAATGTTGAGAGTAAAGACATGCTTGAGGACAAGCATGGTTTAGGATTGGGAGAATTTGATAGGTTATAAATATACTCATTTATTGAGTTTAATTCCTTTATATTTTAATTAGATTTCGTGCTAAATTATGAAAATTATATTAATTTGATTTAGGTAGTGAAATACTAGGGATTCAGCCGATTTCAACATTGAGCCTTGTTTTTAGGACTCTTGAAGGAAGTCTATGCAGAAGATCTTTTGCAATAATGCGTGACCACGCCTAACTACCAAAAGTTTTAGCAGAAGACTATTTTCAATAAGATGTGACCACACCTTACAATTTGAGAGTTGTAGATTTCTTATGGAAATAAAACAAATATTTTAAAAATTATTTTTGGTATTCAAAATTTATTGTGGGACTTTCACCTTTTTTTATGGAACTTCATTCTTAGTCAAAGATTTCCTTTTTCATTTGAAAAATTCTTTGGGTGGTTAGAGTTATTAGTTCTTTATTGTCTTATAAAAGGTAGGCATTAGCATGCAAAGGGGAGGCAATACAGTGAATATCTTTGTACGTAGGTTATCTAAAAAAGAAAGTAATTTTCTTGGCTTCCATCTTAGTCATTATGAGTGCCTAATTTCTCATTTTTAATTCAAGGGTGAGCTAATTTCAATTCCAATTATAAAATTGGTGAGACTTTGGTTCTTTCTAGAATTCTTTTCAACTTGGAGAATTCTTTTTTTCATTTTTTTATTTTTTTATGAAAGATTGTTATTCAAAATTATTGAAATAAAAATAGTAAAGAGTTGGCTTATGTGTGTGTAGATGTGGTTATTTCTTTTTACATAGCTTGCATAATAGACTCTAGGGAAATAAAGTAAAAACTTGATTAAATTGTAGCTAACTTAATTAATTAGTTTTGGTTTACTCATC